>LMYD01000685.1:0-31102 GCA_001630595.1 Pseudogymnoascus sp. BL308
CCCTTCCCCCCCCCCCCCCCCCCATCCCACCCCTTGATCTCCTATGACGACCCCCGGACGACCTACGTGTTAATGCTGTGACGATACGAAATTGTAACGGAACGCTAGGCGCTATATACAAGGATATGTTCGCTTGTTGTTGTGATATGTTGTTCCTCCCCATGTGTGTGTGTATGTGTGTGTGATGATGACAGGTGGGTGCGGTGTCGTGTCAACTGCCCATTACGCATTCCCTGCCGACAGTATACGGCAGCTGCCTATGCATGGTATGCACACGGCGTTTGCCTCCAAGCGCGGCAGCAACGCCACACCGACACGACCCCTGGCTGTCCGTAGTATAGAGTTACACCCCCCCGTGCACCTCAACCCCAGTCCAGTCCAGCCCACCTCAATACGTCGGATCACGCGGTAAATTCCCGTTCCTCGGCCCCGCCTCCCCCCTCGCGCGCACCCACTCCTCGTTCCCGCTCTGCCTCCCCGCCGGCTGCTCAGCAGGCAGCTTCTGGTCATCGCTACTCGTCCTCGACGGCGCGTTCGACGGTGGCGGCGGCGGGCCCGGCGGCGTCGGCGGCGCCAGATCCATCGCCATATCGGGGACATTGACGCGCACTGCCTGCGCGATGGACGTGACGACGTACCCGCGCAGCTCGCGGTCCTCGCGACTATCCTCCTTCTCGAGGCGGAAGCGCTCTTCCTTGGGCAGGTTGGCGCGGCGCAGCGTGCGGATCTCGTTGAGGATGTAGAGCAGCACCTCTTCGGGGCAGCGGCTGCGGTGCTCAGCGTGGTCGGCCTTGCGGACGTAGCGGCGCGTGACGTCCGTCACGCCGTCGGCGGAGAAGCCGATGCAGTACGAGATCTTCTTGCCCCACCCGTCGGTGTACAAGCGGGGGTTATCCCAGGACTCCTCGCAGGCGTCGACGTGGACCCAGCGCTTCTGCATCTCAGAGTACACTTCCGTCCAGACGTGGTCCTCAGCGTTCCAGACCCAGCGCACGCGCCCGCCGACTGCGCGGCAGAGCATGCTGAAGCAGTTGGCCCATTCGCCGCAGCGGCCGCGACGGGTCTGCATTAGCCGCCAGACGTCGCTGTAGCGGGGGAAGCGCTCGTAGGCGCCGCAGTCGCCGGCGGAGCAGCGGTAGAGCTCGACGCGGAGGGCGCCGCATGCAGCTTCGTCGGGTGTTGGGCGGGCCATGCCTTGGGCTACGGTTGGGGACATGCAGACTGGACATGCTGGGTTGTTGACCCATGTGAAGAACGAGCGCTTGAACCATCTGGATTAGAGTTAGTCGATGCACTTCTCGTCGTGGAATGGTAAGACGTTACCTTAATAATGCCCTGATGACGCAGTCCTGGTACCCCCACTCAGGCTTCCTTCCATCGCCCATACTCTCCGCTTGGGCCTGCAGCACTTCGCTCTCCTCCTGTGCCTCGCCATATATCCTATCCAACGGCAGCGCAAGCAGCGCCTCGTCCAACAAGCCGGGGTTCTCGTAGTTTGTCGGCATCGCCGAGAGGGTGAGTAGTAAGTTCCTGAATTTCTGCGACTGCGCATCGTTCGGCGGCGACGGCAGTTTCGGCAGCCGCCTTAGCGACGAGTATGACGGCGGTGTCTGTCCCGTTGCTGAAGAGCTCGACGTCGTCGGTCGCATCGGTCGTGAAGAACTGGAGCCTACATCCGCGCGCAAGTCTGATGACGACGCCCGCTCCCTCGGATGCGGCGAAGCATTGCGCGACCGCGAGCGATCGAGCTCATTTAATCGCTTTGTCCGTAACAACTGCTCGAATTGCACCCGTAGATCCTTCGCCCATGCCTCGTCGAACTCCTGTGTCGGCGCTGCTCCGCCAGGCCGCGGAGGCCGATTCGAGTCCGCCATGAAGTGCAGGCAGATGTGGAGGGTATCCGCGGACTCGACCTCGCCGGTATCGTGTCGCCTGGTGGGTCGTGGCTGTTGTTTCCCTATGGTGATGTTCGTCTCGTTCGTCGTTCGGTGTGTTTAGTTGGGGAAGGAGTGTCGTTGGTGAGTCGTTTTTCGGGGTTTATGGCGGAGGTGCGTAGGGTGCGAAGGGTGAGTCGTGATATCGCGTGGAGGTGGATGGTGGACCGCAGCACCAGCACAGCCAGCCTTCAAATCGCCACTTTCGGGTTGTCGCAGGTACCTCTACCGGCAGGGTCGCGGGCGGGTACAATTATAGAACAGAACAGAGAAGAGAACAACGCCCTTTTTTCGTGCCTTTACAAAATATAACTCTGTCGCATAGTTGGTCGGATACAATATGTAGGACTGTATATGTTGTAGGAAGAGTTTTGATTGTGTAGCAGCAGTTGTCGATGGGGGTTGGAAGGGTGGATGGGTGTTTTCCGGAGTTTTGGTGGTAATATGGGGCTCGATGTCTCTTTGGCCTGGTGAGGGCGAAAGTGCTGGCGTGGAGAGCTGACGACGCTTCACACCACACTAGTAAACTGGTGCCTGGGGGATAAGGCGACAACCACGAATAACTGCGAATAACGAGCACTAGCAGCGACTAACCACGAATAACCACCATAAGGCTGGATTCTGATTGGTCGAGGGTGCAAAACGTTAAAATGGGTACGCGCAGTTACACGCAGCCATACAAAAATGAAAAAAGGGGACAGGGGGGGAACGGGGCAAATTCACTCCCCCCGGCTATGACTTTCTTACTTTTTGTATAGTAGAGGAGAGTAGAGGAGAGTAGAGTCAGTAAGTAGAGTAGAGGAGGGTATTACAGTAGTGTATTACTGTAGATTACTGAGTATTCCTGTAGATAGATTACTATACCAGAGCGTACGACTGCAGATTACTGAGTAGTACTCCCTCTATTTATGAAACCCGTTAATTCTGGGCATCACCACCAGCACCGCCACGAACACCACCACAGACACTAGTTCGAGCACAATATATACATACCATCGTCGGTGAATGCATGTTTGAATGGGTATCCCGTAGTCATATGAAAAAACTCTGGCTGTGTGCATCCATCCATCCATCCATCCATACTCCACATACTCTACAAACAAGCAACACCACACACCACACACAAAAACCCAGAACTCCCTTCACAGTCCACGCTTCTCCCACTCCTGGTCCCCATAGTACCTTGGTGGCAACTCGAGCTCCCACTCCGGCCGCTCCACCAGCGCAATCTCCAGGCTACCGCTGGCGTGTACACCCGCCGTCGCGGCAGCCTGAGCCTCGCCACCACCCAGGGCCACAACCCCCATAATGGGTCGGTATTTGTACGTATGCCACCAGTGCGGCGGCTGATCCGAGCTCCCCTCGTCGTCGTACTCCGTCAGCTCGCCCACCGCCTGTGCGCCCTCCGCGTCCCCACCACGACGTAACTTTCCGCGTGCGGCGGCCCCCGCCTCCTCGCTCCCCTTGCCGTACTCCATGCGCTCATCCTCGTCATCCTCGTCGTCGTCGGGGATGCCCTGGTGATTCCGCACGCTGAACTCGCGCACTTTGCTGCCGTCCTCCTCGTGCGTTACCCGCTGCATCTTCCGTGACATGCCGGTTGTGAGTTGCTCGTCGGGGATCTTACTTCCGGCGCCAGACGTGCCCTTGCGCGGGTTATCCTGGCCGGTGATATGCAGGTGCTTCCTCTTGCGTTGTGCGTTCGCTTCCATCTCGGGTGGGAAGTCTCGTGAGAGATCGAACATGAACATCCACTTGCTCCCATACAGCCATAGTCTCTCCTTAGAGTCCGCTACATCCCAGAAGCACCCCATGGCCTGGTCCCGCAGACCCTTGAATTCCTCGGGAAACTTCGTGGTGGAGTTGCTTCTTGACCAGGCCGTCAGTTTGCCACTCTTGGCTTCAAACTCAAAAACCGCTGATGTCGCCGTCACCACTAGCAGACGGTCCTCCGTCGCTGGCGCTATCGATGCAGCACATGGTCGGAACGATAGCACGACAGCAGCCGCAGGAAGCTTGGGGAGAGAAGAGGTGGATGGGTTACGCGTCCAGGATTGTCCTCTCAACGTAATCGACTTGGCTGCATCTTCCTCGTCCGATTCGTCCGACGATGATTCTGGAGACGCGTCACTCTCTGATATATCATCCGAGTCAGGGACACCTTGATCGCCTTCGTCCTTCAAGAGCCAGGTATCGATGTATCCAGCTAGATCGCTAACTGCCAGAATGCGGCCGTCGGACGAAAAGGCGATACGGTTGATAGTCCTCTCATAGTCTCCGAGACCGCTGAACCTAGTGGCCTTGTCTACCTTCCTGTCTAGTCGTGAAAGCTTTGCGGGGGAGGGTAAGGCCCTGACAGTAGACGGCGACTTTGCAACGTCACCCACGATACGCGTGGCAACAATGCGGTTGTCTCTTCGCACAATTACTAGCCATTGGCCATCCGGAGAAAACTGGACAAGGCGTGCCCCACCGCGGGACAGTCTTTCAGAAAGATCCAACTTTGACACTCTCAAAGCGTCCCCTTGGTTCCCACCTCGTGATCTTAGTTGGAAGAGTTTGACTTCGCTGTTTGTGGATAGTGCAAGGAGCCCACCGTGTGACGCCACGGAAGCAGAGTTGATGTTAGCTTCTCCTTTGATAATGACCTTAGCCACTAGTTTCCGGCTTCGGTGGCGCTCCTCGGATTCGCTGTCGGATTCAGCATTCTCGTTCGCTTGCGTAAGCTTGCTCACGCGCCAGATGTGAACCTCGCGGTCCCACCAGCTCATCAGAAGTCTCTTCGCTGGCACGCTCTGCACTATCGGGTCTTGGGGGAGGTATGGCAGCATGCGCTGGTTCTCCGCTCCGAATTCCCGCAGGGGAAGGACGATTGGTGTAGCATCCGGTCCTGATGAGAATTAGTAATTTGTAACATTGGCCAATGGGGTGGGAAGCAAACCTCCAGATACAACGAAGCTCATCCCACGGCCCTCGAAGGAGGTCATAGTCTTGACATCATGGCTGTGGAGTCGTTTATGGCTGACCTCTGCCCAACGTGACTTCGGGCCTCCCGATTGCTTGTAAACGACGGTCCGTCTATCCATGCCTCCACTGAATACCGTTGACCCATCTGCACTTGCTGCAAGACTGAGAATATCCTGTCGATGGCCCTTAATGCGTTGAAGCAAGGTATAAGTCTTTCCGTCCCATATCCGCAGTTCTCCGGTAGAGTCTCCAGACACTATATTCCCATTCGGCAGGCACTTCACAGCCCAAACTATGATCTCCTTCGGTCCGCCCAATGGTCCAGAACCAAGTGATATGCTCCTGATCGACGACCCGTTTCGAGTATCATAGACTCTGATTGTGCTATCCGTGCACCCAGCAACCACAATGTTGCGGTCCTGGAAGTTGACGCTTATAATCTTGGCCTTCTTCGCGGATGGCCGAACAAGAACACGCTGCAGTTTCAAGTCGTCATCGGCTGTAGAGTAGAGCACGAGAGCACCGTCTGTGCACCCAGTGATCAAGTTCTGGCCGTTCCAAGCCTCCGAAGCCCCATTCGACTGCTGCTGAGCCTTCTCGATTTGCGGTTGTGCGGCCAGGCACCAGATCTCGCCGTGGTTTCCGCTCGATTGGCGCAGCGGCTGCAGGCGCTCAAGGTCCCATTCCGTCACAGTTGTGGTGTAGCCAATGCTGAAGAGTCGGAGTTTTCCTGGTATAATTTTGCCATCGTGGTCTTCCTCATCTGGATCCTGGACCCAGGCCAGCCCATCTACGCTGCGGTCTTGTCCGCCTCGCAGGATCGTCTCTTGGAACCAGGCGCCATTTAACGGGTTCCAGATCTCGATGTCGCCGTTGGCTCTTCCTATCGCAAGCCGGAGGGTGTCGGATTTATTTGTTCTGCCGATATGCGAATGAGAGAATGCTACAGCATTGATTGTTGACGGGGAATATGGCACGAAGCGACAGCGGTGGACGTCCATGGCGCCGATATTACTTGGTACCTCGACAGCAAAAAAGTTCGACAAGAGGCAATGAAGATAAATTCAGGTGATAAACAAAATGGTCCGTGCGCTTGGTCTGTGCGGGGCGAATTTGGGTGGTGGGTCGAAGGCTTCTAGCGGGGATTCACCAACATTGTCCCCCACTGTCCAGAGTTCCATAATGGGGGCTTAGACTTTTCAATTTCTACATAATAAAAAGACACGGTCTCAACATACGTCAATGAGCAAATTAGTACTTCTTTCTATCTCGAGAGACAAGTATCTCTAGGCCATCACAAGATGGCCACAGCAGATGCGTAGCTGACCGAAGAGTCCTTGATATCCTTCACATCGCTGCTGCGCTCATACCGAACAAACTTAAATCGCCCACCATTCTCCACAGAGATCTTCCCCTCCTTTTCTAGGATTTCTAACGCTGCCATGATAACTCCAATGGGATGACGCCCACATACAGTGTTGCCTGTGTCCTTCAAGTTGTCCAGGAACCCCTGGTGCTTGCCCTGTTCAATGGCGTCCATGGCTAGCTTGTCTATCCGCCCTATACTCTCATGGATCCAGGGGTTTGTAGGCGTCTTATCGCGCCGGCTGAGGTCGTAGCCTTCGGAGTGTGCAGAAGGCGATGCTGGGAGATAGTATGTGTACTGGAACCTTTCGCCCCAGTGGCAGAAGTCTGAGCTCACCACGAAAACCGATGTTGGATCAGCGAGGTAAGGTGCGAAAATCTGGCCATAACTTCGTTCCGTCGGTCCAGATGTAGCGCCGACGAGGACTGGAATGAGCAGAGGGAATTCGTCGGGGGATTTGAAGGTGTTTGCAAGGACCTTGTAGATATATGGCAGGTGCATCTCGAGGCTATGCTCAGCTTCCTCAGACTTCGCTTTCCACGGATCAAACTTCGAGATTGCTTGAAGCTCTTTGATGGTTGACTGGTCTAGCTTGAGCTTGCCCAGTGGCGTAGCATAGTATTCCTGTGAGGATATCGCACAGCCGGACAAATACATTGTGTGTGATGGGCCGAGGAGAAAGACGCGTTTGACCTTCGAGAGGTCTAGCGACTTATACGCCCACGCAGCAGCAGGGCCAGAATATGAGTAGCCGGCGTGACTGGATCTGAATTAGAATGCTCATACTATATGAGAACATGTCAATACTCACGGAGCAATAATCACTCTCGCACCTGGAACAGGTAGTTTGTTGCCATCGATGCTGTCGGGCACCTGAGCCAGCCAGCCGTCAAGCTCACTGGACAGCGTCGCCGGGGATAAGGAATACCAAGAGCCTGCATGGCTAGCAGCTCTGGTAGACATTTTTTGCAATAACCTCCTATATTCTGAACGTGGTATGATTGTCCGAAAGTGATCTTCAACAAATATCTCTTATGGGGGAGTTACGTATTCGTACGATCGTGGGGTGGTAAGGTGGTGAACCACGAGGCTGAGCAAGGCGGACGGCGACTGTTATCAGCGATAACCGATAACCCCGCGCGCGCGCCCAGGCCCTTTCCAGTTCTGGTGTTAGCCCAAGTCGCGTCTTCGCAAATGGCACTTTACGCGGTCTGTCTGATCCACGGTTCCTCCAGCCACCTCTTTCAACTTCCTTACACATCAATTCCAACATCCCATAATAACAATACAATCAGTATACCGATACATCAGTATTTCACCTCATATCTTCTAATTACTCAATCTCACTCAATCAACAACCCTCAACTCAATCAAGATGCTTCTCAAACGCAAGCGCTCCGACTCCGAGATGTCAAGCCCAAGCTACTCCATGTCCCCAAGTCCAACACAATCAGGAGCCATAGCATCCGCGCCCTACATGTCCCAATTCGGGCACGAAATCACTCCCCTCCACCTCTCCAGCCGAACCAGGAAGCGCGTCCGCGACAACCGTCCCTCGGAGCACCAAATCCATGGTAAGTACCCCTGGCTCCGCGCGTTCCGTTTGAAGCATCCTAACCCCCTCCCAGAAAATACACTCAACCTCCTCTTCTCGGCCCAAAAACAACAACAGCAAGCCGAACCAATCTACCCCCAAGCACCAACAACCCCCATGTCCGCCCCTCCCCAGCAGCAATCCTCACTGCACTCCTTCTGGGCCCTCCCTGCGCGCCCCACGAGCCGCGATTCCAGCGCCAACTCCGCTATGCTCTCGGCGCCGGCGTACGGCCAGGAGATGAACTGCGAGGACTGCGATAGGGGGCTGGTTAATGGTGATGGCGATGCGATGGAGATGGATATCGATGTTGATATGTATGGCGGCGGTGGTGTGGAAGGGTTTGCGTGCGGGCAGTGTGGGAGGCAGGTTTGTCACCAGTGTGCGGTGTCGAATTTGGGGGAGCAGAGGAGGTGTCTTATGTGTGCGGGGAGGAGGAGGTGGGTTGGTGGGCTGGGGTGGGTTAATGTTTGAAGTTTGAGGGGTGTGTAGATCGTTTTGGGGGGGTAGATGGTGGCTCGAGATGGTGGCATTGGGCGTTTTTATAAGGGGGGATTACCATTTTCCATTGACACTCACGTTGAGGAGTCGTTTTCTTTTAATACGGGTTGGAGTTGAAGTCTAGGCCATCATATTTCGATGGGACATGGGGTGTATAGCTTTTGTATCCTGTTGGCAGGGGAGGGTTTTGTATCCTGGTTGGCCAATAGCCGGCCCAAGAGTCTGAGTACGAGTCTTGCATAGCTGGGTGTTAATATATGCGATTGAAGATGATTATATTTATTGATTTGTTCTATTTCTGGTTCTCGTGCTGCCTAAGTGTGTGAAGAGGGACTGGGCATGGCTGAGAGTTAATGGAAGGAATTTAGCTTCTTGAGAGGCCATGATATGAATTATGGCTATGGGTGATTGAGAGCTTATATTTAATTCATGGTTACTGTGACGTCTATCTCTATGCACGATCATTGTCCGGATTTTGGGTAGTATGGGTAACTAGCTTATTAAAAAGTTTATTAAAATCTCCGACGTGATGATAATATTTGTAAGTGATTAAATCCCCTTATTTATTTACGATCACCACGAACACTTGAATTCACTACAGGGTCCAAGGGATTTATCTAGGCCCCTAGTGACTGTCACCTGCAATCCCCTTTATAATTCTAGATTATTAAAATTATAAAAATATCGACAAATCCATAAAATTTATCACAGCTCCCATTCCCATAGTATAGTGGGACAAAACCACCACCACAGAGCTCCCCAAAAACCCACGAAGGCAGAGAAATACCTGACACTAAGGTACAAAAATGGTGCAAACACGCACGATATCCAAGAAAGGAAGCAACCAAGGAAGGCAGATAATCACCAGCACACCGGTGTATGAAAGGTGTTGAAAACCCCCCATATTCGAGTCAGAGAGCAACAAGCACAATATTGAGATAAAGGAAAACGATAGAACTGTTGTAGCACACTCAGTGCCGTACTCAGTGCAAGGCAGAGGATAGAAGATGACGCTATCACAAAGAACAAGAACTAACGTTACGCTGCCATACTGTGCTACAGGCACGGCACGGTGACTACAGCAGGGCGAAGGTGACAGCATACCATGGCGACAGCAGCAGAACAACGACGACAGAAGCACAGCGACAATTACCTAGCCGGGACTCTTTATATTCCAAGAGGCACTGGTCTTTCGTTGTGGAGGCGGGGAATGGGACGCATAGGACCTCCCTGTGCTCAGTAATTCTTTCCCTGCACCTTGAGGATCTCTTGGCTGACCGAGATATACGTTGCCTACATCGGTCTGGAGAGTAGAGCGGTCCTAGGTGGGCTGCTTGACTTTTTTCCTCAGCTTCATCGACGACAATAAATATCGTTACATCTATAAACCCCATTACAATTCCCATGCCATAATCGGAGTGGGACATAAATTAACAGCACAGAAGCTCAACCCTCCCACCTACGAAGCTACAACGAAATTCGACATAGAAGTATAAAACCGATAGAGACTGTAGGGAAGGAAGTATCCGCCAACTGAACTGGAATGCATTGACATGCCTCACCCTACCAAAATGTCGCGCCAACTCTCAACCCGCGAGAAGAATGCGGAGAACTACCTCGCCAAGACCGGGCACCAGTAGAACGCAATCAGGATGCCATCTACAACTTGGCCGCCTTGTCAGAGTGACAGTGGAAAAGGGACGGTGACAGCGTACCGACGACGACAGGAGTGTGGCGGTGACAGGAGCACAATGACAGCGGCGGTATACCGACGACAGAACAGGGCTACAGAAGAAGCACATATGAGAGTATGCAAGTCGGACGGCTTGTTCTGATCTAGCTCCAATGGGGCTCGAGGAAGCATCAGTTCCTTGCATTGCTTTACTTACTCATGCTTCCCTGAACTGGACCAATCCCGTGGAGCTGAATGTAGTCTTGGTCATGGCCCAGATCGTGGTCGTAGCCCAAGTTTATCGGCCGCCTTGTCGACATCTCCCTCGGCTTCATCGTCACCCACTTACTTGTACAGTACATTATGGCATCGGATTGTACTGACAGCCTGTCAAACAATTTTTTATCTCACGTAAAATATAAATAAACCCCCATATCCACACACCCCTCCATCAACCGTGAGGGTGAGAAACACATCGTCGTCTCCCGCGCCTCACAACCGCCCACCCCTCAACCCGCTTCTATATTTAGCACTCCACCCTCCCAAAAATACCCCCCTACCCCCTCCCCAAGCTAACAGCGGGATAGCGCGAACCACACCCAACACAAAACATCCAGAACAAAAAACCTGCAGCACGCTACCCATGACAGCGTTAACGAGGCACCGGCTAGCCCGTCAGCTGAACCGCGCGCGCATGTATGGGCGCATGCACCGTACGTACAGATAGGTGTCAGCCCAATATAAGCACAGAGGGGACAGAGGGGGCTGGATGGTGAAGGATTAGTCCGACGGCGATTGATGCGCCGTGCCCGTATTGGCGACTGGGGCGCTCAGTTTGTTCGGGGTTTGAAACGGTGGGGGAGGAGGACTTGGGGAGTTGAGTTACGATACGTGGTGTGTTCCTTTGGTGTGGTGGTGAGGTACAATTGGTGTTTCGGGGGGGGGGGGGGGGTTATTNAATCCCCAGCACCTTATCTACACGGGCAAAAAATATATCCAAAAACATATTAAATCCCGTCTTGGGCAGGATTTGAACCTACGCGGCCGAAACCATATGATGTCGGATTGAAGCATTCGAGTCATACCCATTAACCACTCTGGCACCAAGACTATGGAATTGGGGAGAGCGAGTTTCTAGAGCTTCATTATATAGTGTACGGAGTGAACGCAGAGAATATGATATTTTGAAAGGGCGTTCGGGAAACCACACATGAGAAAATTGTATGGTGTTGTCGCTCTCCTTCCTAATATAATCTATCAGTAATCTAGAGTGTTCGCAAAGTCGCGCACAAATACTGTATCTGTACTGTACTCTCAGCACTAAAACTCTACTCCATACTGGAGAGTAAATATCTCTAACGGTTGTATTCACCTTACTCTTCTACTTGGCAGCATATGCTTGTTTGTACTGCTTCGCATGTATTTTAGTAGTCAAGGTACCTGGACCCCGTATCTTCCTCGCTTAGGCCAATCTGACACTGTTCCCACCCCCTGTCTCCTCTTTGTTCTGTGGCGGAACAGTCTGTGGCCCAGTCAACTGCCACTTTCTTACCACTCCCCCCTGTCGCGTTGGTGGGCAACGTGAAGCACAGCCGCCGCAATTTACTCCATACGCCCCATCCAGCCTTCCTTTGTCCTCGATCTTTCTTGGCCTTGCTATTCCACACCCAACCTACATCACATTCTTCATCAAAATACTCGCCATAGCGACTCCAAAAGTCTCACTCTCCAAAGGACCATCGCTATTAATTATTATCTGGCTGTGCAGTTGAATTGAAAGCTTCACAACAGGCGCTAGGTCCCCTCCCGAGCCGTCAACAAACCGTCTAGTTTAGGGGCTGTTGTGTCCCTGGATCCCAAAAAATGAGCGTAAGTTCACCCCACCTCCCTCGACCATCGAGTATACCCCTTACTGGTCGCGATATTATTCTTGATGTCACGAGAATTGCAGCTAACGGGTCATGGCACAGTACAACAAGTCAGTATTCACCAATTCCATCGAGGGCGTCAGCATGGCATGGCGTCGTGACACCTGTCGCAAACCAAACTGCAGCGCTCCGAAACACTACCTCTCGATATATCGTCGCATCGTACTGACTTCTCTCCTACAGCTATGGCGGCGGGTCGAACCCATATGACCAGCGGGATACTGCCCCATCGGGCGGTGGTTACAACGGTGGAGGATATGGTGGAAACAACCGCTACGGAGGAGCTGTAGGCCGCGATAGCTATGGTGGTGAGCAAATATTGCATTGAAAAACAGCATCAAGAGCATCCTAACAGCCATCCCAGGCCAAAACGTCGAACTGGAGCCTCTGGCCCAGAACGGCCAGCAATTCGGCCGCCAACAGGACCCCAACGCCATCCTGAACGAGTGCCGCGAGATTGACAAAGGCATCGACGGCATCGAGCGCAACCTGGAGACGATCCGCATGCTCCAGCAGCGCGCCCTTGATGACCCCGACTCTTCCCAGCAGAGCGCGACCAACAGCCAGCTCGACGCGATGAGCAGCGAGACAATGACCATGTACCGCAGCTTCGCGGCGCGCATCAAGTCGCTGAAGCAGCAGCCCGAGTCCGGCAGCCCCAAGAACGCGCCGCAGCTCGGCAAGGTGGACCGCAAGCTCAAGGCCGCCATCAACCAGTACCAGAACGTTGAGAGCGACTTCCGCAAGAAGCTGCAGGCGCAGATGGCCCGCCAGTACAGGATTGTGCGGCCCGATGCGTCCGAGGCCGAAGTGCGCGAGGCCGTCGAGGATACGTCCAACCAGATGGTCTTCAGCCAGGCGCTGCTCCAGAGCGATCGCCGCGGGCAGTCGCGCCAGGCGCTCACCAACGTGCAGGACCGCCACGCGGCGATCCAGAAGATCGAGTCGCAGATGATTGAGCTGGCGCAGCTGTTCCAGGATATGGAGGCGCTGGTGGTGCAACAGGAGGATTCCGTCACCATGATTGAGCAGAAGGGCGAGGAGGTGACGGAGAACCTCGATAAGGGGACTGAGCACATTGGCACGGCCATCAAGAGTGCGCGCGCACGTAACCGCAAGAAGTGGTACTGCCTCGGCATCGTCCGTACGTATTACCCTTATTATACCCCATTATCCATCAAGACTAGTTTTGTGCTAACCCCCGACACAGTCATCATCATCATCATCATCGTCGTCGCCGTCGTCGTCACCCAGGTCATCAACAAGCCCCCCGCATCGAACAACAACAAGCGCGAAGTCATGTACAACATCCACGGCCACCTTGCATCCCACCCCGGCTCCGCCGCATCCCTCGTCGCCTCCCTCTCGAAAGAAACAATCGCCAAGGTCGCCAACGCGGCCGAAAAGAGGGGCCTGACGTGGGTTGGTTGAAAATCCCCGCCGCCCAATCTGAGCCAGCCAAGCACACACACTGTACAGCGCGTTTGATTCCCGGCCCCTGCACTTCCCTTCGCATACTCGGCGTTCACCTTTTTGCTGGAACTACGCTCCCTTACTTTCTCTGTACCCGGGAGGAATGGTGGGGGAGGAAAGGATTCCCTTTGTCTTGTTCTCTTAGTTATATTACTGTACGGATACCAACCAGCCTTTTTCCTTTTTAAAACCCTGTCTCGACCCAGCCCGGCCTTATTTTACTTTTGCCTTTCTGAAAATGGGGATATCTGCATTGGAAATCCTGGAACGGGGATGGGATGCGAGAAACTGCTTTTTTCTCTGAAAGGGGGGGGGGGTTGTTATATATAGGTCTTCAAAATTATTACGGTATTAATTTGGCACTGGGTTTTGGTGTATGTGATGTATATGATATGATGTGATGTGGTGACTCTTTCTGTATTGCGGGTGCCTGATTTTGCATAGCTAGTTTCTATGGGAGAGTGCCTTCTGTCTTATATGTCCTGTAGGACGTGGTATACCCCCTCCATCCATTATACGCCCGTGATGCTAAATAGCCCGCTCCTTGACTCCAAAACACTTAACCGGACTCACTCTCCATGTCCCTCCTTCTCTCCCTCGCCCTCCTTCTCAGCCTCCCCCTCCCCCCCATGCTCCTGCTCATGCTCACGCTCATGCTCATCGTCTCCCTCATCCTCCATCTCTTCCAACCCAAGAGTATCCTTCCCCGTCTCAACAACCGTCTTCAACACCCTCATCTTCCTCTCAAACTCCTCAACCAGCACCTGGAAATCCTCCGCCCTCACCTCCCCCCCCTCCCTCCACACCCCCCTAACCCTCTCCCTCATCCTCTCATCCCTCCCCTTCGTCCCCTCAAGCCTAAGCATAAACCTTGCTGACGCCCCATCCTCCTCATTATTGTCAGCAGCCGTAGGCCCAGACTCCCACGTCGGCGCCTTCGTCACGCTCGCCGATAGGACTTGCCACGATGAGGAGAGGGAGTGTGCAGCTGTCACGGCGGTGCCGGTGGCGTCGAGGTCGACGAGGATGGTGCGGTGTTCGGGTTCGGGGTCTCGCGGGTCTCGGGCCGATGGGCGTTGCGAGGAGGCGAGGATGGAGGAGGAGGAGTGCATGATGTGGGAGCTGGACTGCGGGGAGGGTTCCCCGGAGATGGCGGCGAGGAAGTCGTCTGTGAGGTCCTGGTCGTCGTCGTCGGAGAAGATGTAGCGCACGTTCACTGGGTGGTGGGTGCTTGAGCTCGAGGCGTCATCGACGAGGGTGAAGAAGGGTGTGAATGGCGGCCGGGCGGGCATTGTTTCTTGTGCCTCTTGAGCTAGTTGTGAGGGTTGCAGAGCTGCGTACGGGAGACGAGGGGAGGCGATGGAGCTGGGGCGGGTGGTGGTGCTGGTGGCTCCTGGAGGGTCTTTGCCCGCTGGCAGTGACTGTGATGTGGATGGGGACATTGTGGTGTTTGGGGGGATTAGTTGAGTTGATGGGCGAGGCTAGAGCAGTCCATCAGGCACAACGTTTGATGTCAAAGAGCTCCGGCCGGGCCTCGTGGTTGAGGCGCCACAATATACCTCTTATCTCCACGTGACCACGCGTTCTTTGGTCGCGGTGAGCTGGACATCAAACTGTGGAAGAGGGGGATGAATGATCTGGAATATCATATGCCGTGGTATAAAGCGCCTTGAGGTCGGACAGAGGATCATAGCTCCTCGCTGAACCTTGTCCGAATGTCCCTTCAACGCCTTGAAAACAATGTCATGGGTGTCCCTCCACAACCCGCCCCCGCCTTCGTTACAGCTCTCGTTTCATGCTTTATATAGTTGTATAGGCATAGTTATGCTGCAGCAGTGTTTGTTTCCTCTTCTTGGTCATCGGTTGCGATGGTTTCAATCCATTCGAATTCTGTAAAGTGGGAATGTTAGGGCTGTTTTGCCAGTTTCGTGAAACGCTCGAACACCTACTCTGTCTGCACATTGGACATTGGCCTTTGGAAGAGTCTTGTTTGATCCATTCAACAATGCAATGCTATGGATGGGTTAGCGACTGTTGTCCGTTTCTCAAAGACTGGTAGTCTCACCATGTGGAAGTTGTGGCCGCATTTTCCAGACACTGGGAGTATAGATCAGCAAACAGACACGGCATGTGGGGTATTTAGCTATGTTATAGAAGCCTCACATAAGCTGCAATCATCTCCTGGATATTTGCAGGTCGGACAGGTGCCGTCGAAATGGACTTGGCAGATACCACAGACGTCGTCTTCTGGGATATCCCACCTCCATGTCGCGACCGCATTCCATTTCCTGATCGTGACCTTCATATTCGAGCTCGTTGGGGATAGACACAGGGCAGATTCGACACTTCAGGGTCTGTTTTGGGGTCTCTTTGTTGTGATGGCCCGCTATGCCATATATGCGTTGGAGGTTGTCAATCAAAAAGCTGTTTACGTTGTTCTGTTATTTATTTGTTGCTTTGTCGCCAGGCACTCCGATAAGAATCGGGTGAAGTAGCGATGGAGCACTTATCGCGACAGGGATAGCAGGGTTGCGTCAGGGAGACGCAATGCGTATTTGCTTTAAACCCCACTTCTTCATTAAACTCCCGTGAACCTACCCAAACAAACATACAATAAAGGTTTCTGGATACTGAAGGCAGACCATCGTTCAAACGTGTACAAAGAGCTCCCGGGTGTTTTAATAACCCCGTCTTGTCTCACATGCAGCTCTGATCATCAATAAATATTCATCACGGCGACATATGCGATGTTCCGTACTAAGATTCTCGCCCGGATCGGAGCTCCAAGGTTGAATTCGACATCACCGTTGCTCAAGATAGCAGCCGCAAGATCGTTTTCTTCTTACCTCGTCACACCCAAGGAGCTCAATGAAGCTTTGAAAAAGAATTCACCAACCAAAATATCCACCCTACCCCGAACAATCCCGCTCTCAGCAGCATGGTTCCTCCCAAACGATGGCCGCAAAGGTATCGACACCTTCAGAGAGCAGCGCATTCCTAATGCACGCTTTTTCGACCTTGACAAGGTCGTAGACCGTCGCAGCACCTACCCACACATGCTTCCGTCTGCATCCGACTTCGCCGCCGCGATGAGCGAGCTTGGTATTCACCCGGATGATACGGTGGTGGTCTACGATACGAAGGAGCTTGGCATATTCAGCGCGCCCCGGGCGGCGTGGACTCTCAAGGTTTTCGGGCATGGCCAGGTCCATGTATTGAATAACTTCAAGACATGGGTGGAGGAAGGCTACCCAACCGAGACCGGGGAGTTCTACAGTGTGGAATGCTGCCCCTATCAGATCCCCAAGCTGGACACGTCCAAGGTCATTGAGTTCGAGGGAGTAAGGGAGGTTGTCCAAGATTATAACAAGGAAGGTGCCGAAGGTATCCAGGTACTGGACGCAAGACCGTTTGGGCGCTGGTCAGGAAAGGATGCCGAGCCGAGGGCTGGGTTGTCTTCCGGACACATGCCCGGATCGATCAGCATTCCTATGGGCGCCCTTCTCGACCCAACGACTAAGACCTTTTTGCCAAAGGATGAGCTTCGCAAGGTGTTCGAATCGAAGGGCGTCGACCCGGAGAAGCCGTTGATCAGCAGCTGTGGGTCTGGTGTCACTGCTGCTATCATCGATACTGCTCTCGAGGAGGCCGGTTATGGTGATGCGGAGAAGCACAGAATATATGACGGAAGCTGGACGTGAGTTTCCACCATGGAATTATCCCCTTTGTCATAATCAATGGAATGCTAATCGAGAACGTAGTGAATGGGCGCAACGAGTCAAGCCTTCGGACGGCCTGATCAACAAGACTGAAAGCAGTTGATTGAAGGAACAAACTCTTGGGAATTCACTTTATGAAAGCGGTATATATGCGCACTTCTCTCAATCGTTTGGCGTGGATACCTGGGATCGTTGAGCATGGAGTTATCTTTGGAGGCGGCGAGTTTGATACGACGAATGTTACTTCACTCCGTTCTGCTTTGGTCTTTGCTTGATTCGTGCACATAATTACTTTGAACATGCAAATAGTTGTAACAGAATGATTGCGACAACCAGTGAGTAGTATAATGGATTTTTTGACCGCTGATAATTGAATTGATCGGATTCTCAAAATTGATGTGGTCGAGGCGCATCTTGTACTCCACGAGGCCTGTGATCTAGCCTTGCCGATAACACCCAGATAAGATCCCGAAAATTATTGACGCTAGCACCCTAGGGTTTCGCTAAAATTTCCCACACTTCGAGACAACATCGAAATCCTGCCGACGACGACGACGACTCACGCGCAATCTCACCTAACGCCGACAACCCCCTCACAACACATCAATCAACATGGCCGACGCAGCAAGAGGCGGAGCAGCAGCTCGTGGCGGTGGTTTCGGATCCCGCGGTGGTACGTTCAAGGCGCAATGTGCAGGGCGGGGACAGTTTCACTAACTTTAATTTTTTCGTACAGACCGTGGAGGAGACCGTGGACGTGGTGACCGCGGACGCGGACGCCGTGGTGCCCGCCGTGGCGCCAACAAGAACGAGGAGAAGGAGTGGCAGCCAGTTACCAAGCTGGGCCGTCTCGTCAAGGCCGGCAAGATCAAGTCCATGGAGGAGATCTACCTGCACTCCCTCCCCATCAAGGAGTACCAAATCGTGGACTTCTTCCTCCCCAAGCTCAAGGATGAGGTCATGAAGGTAAGGATATCTGGATACCGCAGAAGAAACTGCAGGAGAGACAAAATTGGGATATGCAGACAGCTAATGTGCAACCCCTCTACAGATCAAGCCCGTCCAGAAGCAGACCCGTGCTGGACAGCGTACCCGCTTCAAGGCCATCGTTCTCATCGGTGACTCCGAGGGCCACGTCGGACTCGGCATCAAGACCTCCAAGGAAGTCGCAACTGCCATCCGCGCCGCCATCATCATCGCCAAGCTCTCCGTCATCCCAGTCCGCCGCGGATACTGGGGCTCCAACCTCGGTGCTCCCCACTCCCTCCCAACCAAGGAGTCCGGCAAGTGCGGTTCCGTCTCCGTCAGACTCATCCCCGCGCCCCGCGGTACCGGTCTCGTCGCCTCCCCCGCCGTCAAGCGTCTCCTACAACTTGCTGGTGTTGAGGACATCTACACCTCCTCCGCCGGTTCCACCAAGACCCTCGAGAACACCCTCAAGGCTACCTTCGTCGCTGTTGGCAACACCTACGGTTACTTGACCCCGGATCTGTGGAAGGAGACCGCGCTCGTCAGATCTCCTCTCGATGAGTTCGGAGATGTTCTGCGCGAGGGAAAGAGATACTAGATGTCTGCATTAGAGCGGTGATGCGTTGACGGTTTTCATGTTTGATGGGCACCTTGCATTCGGTGCGCTTATACTATAGCTGTGCCTAAAATGAACATTCTGCCAAAAAAAATCGTGTGAGGATTCCATTGTCTGTTTTGTGAACTGAGTCTCTTGAAGCGCTCTATTGACCTGGAATTACTGAGTGGATGTATGATCACCTTGCAGACTAAACCATGAATTAATCATCTGTGATACTGCAGCTTTAACTCCTGCAGAGAAACTAGATAAACTCCTATGATTCGCCCAAAGACCAAAAAATGTAGAACAAGCAATTCCAGACACTGTGGTAGGCTTGCATTTCCAGTTACTAACACAAGTAAAAAATTCCACAACGATTGCACCCCGCTATAACTCCCGTCAGATACTATGTCTCTGGGGTTGTACCCCCCGTATGTCAAATGGGTCGACCTCAGGTGCGACAGCCCCTGCCCCTTCCCTTCGTTTCCCAGCCCGCGCCTTCGCCCTCTCCTCAGCCTGCCGAATAGCAATCTGCTCCAGAGTATGAGTCCCCTGAGGCCCATAGAGTCCCTCAAACTCCTTCCTCCCAACTGCGCAAAGTCAGCACATATCATAGATATCACAGAAGGGTAATACATACGGCCTTGAAGGTGGCCATCGAATCGAGCACTTATCGCCCTTTGTTGAACCACCGTCTCACCAATCGGTAGGATCGGCTCGCCTCGCATTATCTTCCTCCGCTTGTGCACAACTGGAGGCTCGGCTGGCGTTTGGCTCCTAACCCATTCCCAGTACATGTTCTCCTTTTCCACGTCGCCGGAGTGTTGGATCGCCGGTGTCCAGCGGTCGATGGAAAAGCACTGTTCGGTCAGGGCCTTGCGGTTCCGGGTCCAGTTCCATATATTCGTAGGAGTGGCGCGTGGTTCCCAGTTCCGGTTGCTCTCTTCGACAATCTTCTCCTGTAGGATCTTGAGAGCAAGTTCTTCGGTGAGCTCCGCCCTGTTGGCCTCCTTGACTAGAGGCATAGCAATTTGAATGAGGCTGGGGCTGCCTGGCTGGCAATCGACATCTTTTTCCCAGTCTCGGATCCGTTTTGCTAGGTTGTTTGTGTATTCGGTCATCATTAGTTTCATGTACTTGTCTTTAGCATCCGAGTATGCCATCTCAAGTTGTGTGTTGAGCTTCAAGATTGCGGTTGCCAAGCGTAGGCCAAGATAGGCCCATTCGCCCTGTGTGACGCCGAGCTGGTTGATGCTCCATCCCTCAGGGTCTGTAGTATCTCTAACCTCTGGGTGATTATTTGGATACGGCGCCCTTACCTCATCATTGCCCTTGTCGTACCTACTTCATGTTAATTATAAGCCCGGAGATTCGACAATGTGATTTACCTGAGATTCCCATCGGCATGCATAATTTCCAGCGCCCATATCATCCCATTATGATCTATATTAAGCGCCCCCTTTTGAAGCACCTTCTTAATCAACTCACCTACCTTCACCGGTGCCTCAACTTCCTCGGGCCATGTGTCAGTGCTGCGAATAAGGCCGTTGACTCTAGTCACAAAGGTGAGATACGGTCCCCGGAGATGAGATGGATTTGTTCGATGAGTTGAGCGCTTAGTGAGGACACGAAGTTTCGTCACGTCAGCAGAAGTGAAGTCGTCTGCCAACAATAAGGTGCTTGAGGGAGAGCCGCTCTCCATAACCTTTGTTACCATATGGCAAACTTGTGAGGTGGTGAGTCGTGGTGCCCGCCGATGCGTATCCACTAGATCACGGCTGAGATCCATGACCTTCTCATACTCCTCTTCCCAATTCTTCAGCAGGACTTCCGGCGATGGAGGCGCCCAAGGCCCCTTGAAATTCCGCGGCAAAGGGTTGAACGCAAGGGCGTCGCCGCCGTTATAGCGTACTCTGGCAGTCTGAGCTAACACATCTTGCGTATCTCTGTACCTGGCAACCTTCCTCGTGTATTCAAATGGATCTGGGTCTTGGGGCAGCTTTCTGCCAGTGTCTTCTTGCAAAGTTACATGTAGCTTCGCTTCTGGTATGGGGGGATTTATTTCGTAACTCGGGAGATCTTCAAGCTCATAACCGATCAGTCCAGCTTTAGGTTCCCACCCGACAAGATTGAAGCGATTGTGGTGTTTGAGAAGGGGAGAATTGAATTCGAAAGGTGTGATTCTGGTTGCCTCTTCAATCCAGTGTTCATGGATTTTAATTTGGTCGTGTATTGCACTCAAGAGATCCTCGTCACAGTATACAAATATTTGCTTTCCATACTCCAGATCATTGACGTAATCAACGATATCTCGCAGCTTTTCGGTGAAGTTTAGGCAACGGTAGTAATCTTCGTCCGCCAAAAAATTGTAGATTTGATTCAGACGCTCATTGACAGGTGGTTGAGGCCTGCCGCGGTACGTGCTAAGCCGATCTCCAGCCTCCTGGGATGTCGTGGTAAGCTGGTCATCGGCATCCTGAGTTGCCATTCTCGCTCCAAGCGTACGATCAGGGAGGTAGATCCCGGATTCCTTGTTATTGCTTCAGTGTCCAGGATTCGAAAGCTATGACTCCACGAGCACAGATATGATGTGCTTCAGATATATCTATATATGTCTTGCGTCTTCCCTATATTGCGGAGTGGTTCGTTCTCGAAATTAGGTTTGAGGTCGACTTCGAAGGTTCTGTAGAACTCTAGTAAATCATAGAGCACATAATCTGGGGGGTTGGAACATAAAAGGTTGGAGGCATAGAGTTTTCTTTGAAGTTCTTTCATGGTTTGATCAATTTCCGGCACATTCTTGACTGCAAGCGACGAACGAACAAAGGGGGCCTGAAGCGGCAAGCATCATCAACATTCCCGGATTCGGCCTTAATACCAAAGTAGATGGTAGATTATAGAAACATATGATTGTTCAACTATAGAGCAGAGCGAACAGGCCCAGGAGATACAATGTGCCCGGCTTCTTGAAAGAACATCTTGAAAAGTAAGGATATAAAGATAACAAAGAACAAATCGAAGCACGTGATAAATAGGAGAAAGGGAAGCGGGTGTTGAGAGCAACTGAACATAATAAACTGGAGATAGAGACCTGTAGAGTCTCCTTTGAGCTGGCTCACCTATGGGCTTGTCTTCTCTGCTGATATCGTGATATAATGGATCAAATACAAGTATCCGCAGTGGCGCCTATGTTCATACAATCTGCAAAACCCCACGCGGTCACCTACTGTATGTGCTTGCCTTCTCTACTGGTGGCTGTGATACTATGCATCGTGCCCAGGCATCGAACCCGAATATCCGGAGACATACTGCTGCCCACGTTTGAATAACGTCATGAAAAGATTGATCTTCTCGCCGGCATTATGCACGCATCCAACGAGCACATCAGACATGCCTGGGCATGTGCTCTGCATTCCAAAGCGCCACTCGATGCCACTCAAAAACCCATCGGTCTGGTTCGGCCTCCTCTTTGGCCGCCACGCCACTCAACATCGGAGTTGATTGTGAGGATTGGGCGAGCGTGAACAGACGTGTCAGATTGGCCAATGGATCGCGAACCGTATCTGGCGAAAAGCGCGTAAATACGTCATGCATCGCGCGATTCCAATACGCAAGAACTTAAGACCTGCGTAAAACCATAAAGAGCGGGGTAGACAGGGGGAAGGGTCTTGCTCTGGACGAAGGCTATGCTCAGTATTGTGGGGAATATTGCGCGTTTCCCCTCATGTGTGGAAAAGGTCTTTGCAGGATTCATAGGACCCATCGTGAGACCCATAGATAATAGCGTTTTAGTTTTCGCTTTCCCCATCTGAAGATTGGCTCGGTGTGTGTGTGGACGAGACGTGTTGGGTTCGTGTCTTGGTCGCGTCTGTCGCGTTCCGCGTCTGAAGGGCCGAATATACTTGAAACTGTTCCCAGCCTTGTGGATTTCCCAGCCAATCGCAACTGCCAAATTGACCCGAGCTCTGCCGCACAACCCCGCCCCCTCATGCATAATCTATCCATGAAGTGCGGAGGTTCGAGACAGGCTTTGGTAGGCTCTGGTAGGCTGCTACAGCTCTGTACAAAAGATACCGATAGAGTAATGCTGAGGAACACGCCGGATTTGGTCGTGGAGAAACATGGCGTTGATCTCGACGTGTCTCTTTTTGAGAGGCAAACCCACAGATCGCCATGGCCAGTCGATAGTGTGGATGATGCTCGGAAATCCAATCTGTGCATAGCTTAGCTTCAAAGGGGGTGTTGACGTCGTCGACTCTCTTTGCTTGCTCCTTGCTTGCTTGTTTATTTGTTTGTTTGTATTGTCTGGATTCTGGAGATACGTGTGATCTCCGGCGCCTACCCGGGTATACATGTGACGCCAAGTCGCCCGAGACCGTGCAGAATAGAGGAGAGAAGAGAGCCTGTGTGGATTGAATTGCACTTGTGAGCGTTGAGAAACGGATGCCGTTGCTACTCTACTGTCAAAGCGGCGTAGCAAGGGTGGGTTCACCTCACAGTTCCCGAACATCTGCCAGCTCCAGGCCTGTAGCAGAGTAATAGTAATCCATGTTTGAGGAATAACGACAAGACAGACATCTCGTCTCGTCTCGGTCCGCAGTAAGACAGGGTTGCGGAGATAGAAGCGCGCTCTGCGGAGGCCTGCCTGATTTGGCTGATAGATCTGGCTCGCGATGTAACTCCAGTCCGTATGATTTGCCTCAGAATTCGATGTCGCGCATCTTTACCTGGCACAATTGAGCTTTCGGTGTACGCACTCAACCTAGCCTCCTGCGAGGTGTAAGAAATCATGTATCTGAATGGGTCCAAGTACTCTGTCAGCTGCGAACTAGAGCAAAGGGCACGGCAGAGAGAGGGGGAAAAGAGGAGCTGACGGACTGATGGACATTCTACAGTACTGCATCGTATGGCATCGTCCGGCTCGGTATCTCATCGCCCATTGAGTATTCCGTCATAGATTGTGGCGGCGCCAACACGAGAGTAGAGCTTCCTGTTGGAGCTGTAGCTGTTCCTTGCTTGGATTGTACAGGCTGTATATGCCATAGTGCTGCGTAGTGCTGTGATGTACAGTACTGATCCGCGAGATGGTAAGATAGATTTCCCCACAATTCAGCTTCCTGTTATATCTTATTTCCGTGCTGAGCGTTAGAGGCGGAGGCACCGATGCTGATTGTTCCAAGGTACTCCGCAACAGCACGAGTACCTCCGAGCTCATTTAGCGAGTCCCAGATTATGCTGCTCCTACGACAGCGACCATGCACACGTGGAGCAAGAGCCAGACAATGCTCTCCACTCCATGTACTGCATCACAGATCGGATAATTTATTGTTCAATTGGTAAAGGGGTTAAAGAAACGAGTTGACGTTCTCTAATGTTCACTGGGAGCTGGTCACGATATCTTCTCCAAAAAAGAGCCAATTGAGCTTTTGCTGTGCGGAGCCGCAATACAGTTCTCTCCCAAGAGCTTCCCGCCCCTCAATTTACAACTAACATGGGATAGCATCCTTGGCCCCAGGACAGGCCGACAGGCCCCTTCGATTGGACTCGTCGTTGCCAGCTGAACAAAAGATACGCGATCCCGATGGGGCCGCCTTATGTATAGCCTGCATGAGCGCCAACGTGGAGGTTTGGCTCAGCTGGAGAACAATCTGTGGGATGTCGTCCACACTACGGTTTATTGGTGGTTCGGTGCGAATTTGGCTGACGCAACTGCATGATATGATTGTGCTGACTGACTTACGGCCGCGCCTGCCAATTGTGTCGTGTTATGAAGACCCACAGAGGAGGCCATCATCAAAAGAGAATAACGAGCGGCAGCCTGAGATGCCGTTCATGTCACTGTGTGGCTTAAATCTATAGTGGTCAAATGTTGGAAGAGGACCTCGGACCTCCTCTTCCTTCGTCCCCCAAACGCCGTCAATTCCGGAGAAAACCCTGGACCAACAAGAGGCAGAAAGAAGGGTAATAAAAGGGCCAGCTATCAATGATCCAATTTTGGAAGCGGAGACTAGGGACGCCGGCCAGTTACGCCTACCATGGTTTGCTTGGGGCCCTTCAGGGACACAGGGCGGACGAAGCGAGGGGACACGAACACTACTGGCGATCTAGGAGGCCAATTTGCGAAGGCGCGGCTGTTATATAGCATGGAACTCCTGTTAAGCGTCCGAAAAAAATCAATAAAGATAGCGGGATTACTGGAATGGAATATTGAGCGTGAACACGCGATAACACACTCTCTCATCTCTCGTGTTGGGCACCGAGCGCGCCTCCCTGTCTGTCCGTCTTCAAGGTTTCCCATACAGACTCAGGGGCCCAGTACAGTACCGTTCCATTGCCATACGTTGCTCCGCAGCAAATACCGCGATGTTCTCGCCAGGCACAGGAATTCAAATAACACAGCCGTCTCCTTTCCTCATGTAAGCTCTCTGATGGAAGTGACACAGCATCTGCCAATACCCCTTTCCAGGAATCGGGCGCGGGCCAGATAATCACAGGGCGACACATTATTACTTGGCAGTAGCACAGAGCAGTGCAGAGCAGAGCACAGTGAGCTGCACCAGCAACATTGCACATATAGCTATCATTTCACGTGCAGTATTGAAAGTCGATCGCATGACACGACAAGATTCTATCATATTATGGGCAAAAGCCAACAGGAGTTACGTACGGGCGGACGACGCTCTCTCCCAAACCTGACTTTTAAGAGATTACAGTATTGCTCGGTTACAAGACATTACGACGGCGCAGTATTATGGCGATGGGCGCTGCGGGTGGAAGACTAGCGCTCCGACCAGACCAGGAAGGACCATGTACGGGATTGTACGTACTCCGAAGACACCACAGCGGATCCCAGCATCTTGATATTACCGTGTCGTGGGAATATCCATGAAGAGATCGGCCACCAAGACAACCGCGTTGAGGAGTGGACGAGACTTCTCGAAACAACAACCACAACACCGTGCCATCGCGGGCATCGCGGACGGGTAAAACAGAGATTCGCACTGTCATGGGTTACAGTGTGTGCAGGAAGCCACGGAACAGTTGCCTACTTGCAACGGGAGAGTGGGCAGAGAGTTAGACATGCTGTCTTCGATGGTCCGATAGAGTCGATAGAGTTGGCTCGATAGGGCAAACGGCGGTGCTGGTCGATGCAGCAAAGCCGTCTGGGCGAGACCTTGCTCCGTGGTTTGTGTCTTGACAATCCGTTGAGCCTCGGTGAACCTGCCTGTCTCATGGGATGTGAGTGAGTGAGCCTGTGTGAAATGGAGTTGGGGTGAAATGGGATGGACAAGCCCAAGATAAACCTTGAATTGCGTGGTGAGACATACATGTCAATGCCTGTCGAAGGAGTTGTCCATTTTGTCCATGTTGGGCCTTACAGGACCATCTCCTATTGCAACATTGGAACAGCTTGACACAAATTATGCGATTTTCCGTTTTCCCCTTCCGTCATGATGGGCTCTCACCCAATGGAGTTGTTGCCTCTGGGCTGGACTTCCATATGGGTGAGTAGCTCAGAGTCGCGATCCATGTCGCGTCCAGCCAACCAGGCGTGGGAGAAGGGGCTGACACTGGGTGGTAGCTGGTGGTAGCTGATGGTAGCTGGGTGGTAGCTGATGGTAGCTGGGTGGTAGCTGATGGTAGCTGGGTGGTCGCTGATGGCCAGTGGGTGACCTTCGTCGGCCATATGCGAGTACCTGGCGTTGAGTGCAGGGCGCAGTAGTAAAAGCAAGTACTGGAGCATGTAGTGTATGCAGACCACAGGGAGACGAATAGTTAGTGGACAACAGACTCCAGTACGTGAATTGGCGTGTATTGGCGGGCGTAAGAGGTGGGCGGGCTGTGGGCGTAAGAGGTGGGCGAAGTGCTCGTAGTGGCTCGTAGTGGCCGTAGTGGCCTGTAGGAGTGGGCTTTAGTTAGATGGGTACGTACCTATCTTGTCCTATGTAGAATACCACCACTAATACGCCCGTAGCCGACCAAAAGAGACAGGGAGGGGACAAGGGAGGAGACCCAGAGAGACGACACGGCCAGCACGAGAAACACGCTCTCGCACACGCACGGCTGTCGGTCCCAAAGCTTAAACCACCATCCACCACCACCACTCCTCTCTCTAACTGTGTTCTCTCCTCACTCTCCTCCCTCTTCCATCCTACATCCTCCATCCTCCCTCACCTCCTCTCCTCCTCCCTCTTTAATCCTCATCCTATCCTTCTTCTCCTCCTCGACATCTCTCCTTCAATTGTTGAGATAAGGAGAGAAAATAGGTGTCCACTCTCCCCCCCCTTGGACCTTGACAAAGCTCGTGACGTTGGACTCGGGAAAGCACGAAACGAGTGGCCCAGCCTGCATCTTCGGTCTAGCTGGAATTCCACCCCAATTCGCTCTCCTCTGTTCCTGTCCATCGAGTATAGAGAGTCAAGACTACAATAATCTACATTATTGGGCCTTGATGTCTTGTGTCGTGTCCGAGTTGAGATAGAGACGGGTAGTAAGGACGACCGCCGAACGAGAAAAAGGGTGAAGCCGAGCCGAATTCTTGAACAACTCGAAACTTCGAAAAACGGAGAACTTGCTTGTCCCAAAGTTTGCTCTATTCAGTCCCTTCCATATACGCCCATTCTCTCAGTCTCGCTCGATCTCGCGTCTACCTGAAATTCTGTCCTAGTTCCGCTCTTCAACTTCACGTTAAATTCACTCCAGTGGGTCATCCAGCCTCGCCTCGAGAACACACGATCGAAGAATTTTTGGCACCAATCCAAACACGATTCTTCAATCCTTTGCTCGCTCCGATCTTTGAAAGTACTGTATTTCTGGGATTGCCAACTGAAGGTTAGTTTACATCTGCACGAATTCTTCACCTCGTCCCCCGCCATCGTACGTTGTGCTGATGCCCCGTCCCTTTGCATAGCCAATTTCATGCCGACGCTCGCCTATCCAGTTCCAATTCTCCGCTCTATACGCAGCTCCACCACAAAATCTTGGAGACGTTAACTCGTTCTTCAAATTCTGCTTCATACTTCCGTCCAGGACAAACGCCTTCTCTTTTGCTGTTCGTTTGTAACGCATCTAGAGAGCGTCTTGTTGGTACTACCCCCTCACCATTGGACTTTGTGTGAACAACCCCTCGACAAACCATTTTCAAAGGTATGCTGCTGCTGTCTTCCCTCCCAGAGTTACATCCCACCTTGCACATATACCCCTCACTTGGAAAAACTTCACTTCAATTGAGCCATGGTTCATACTTGACTTTACCTTGGCCTGGCACAGTTCACCTCACCTTCCCGAACCCCTCGGAGATGAGCTCTTTGCTAACCGTGTACCTGCATAGATCCCGTCTTCGAATTTACTATAAGCGTCACCTTGAGTCCGATTTTCGAACTCGAAACTATTTCTTCCTCTTGTCGGCTTCGTCTATAGCCATTTCACTCTTTAATTCCTTCTCGTCTTCAGTTATACTGTCTAATATCTCCTTTCGCCAACAAACGTACAGCTCATTAACTTGATCTGTATTCACATTCCTTTACTACAACCATTCACATAGTTCATACCGAACACCAGTTCTTGAAGGTCCCGGAGATCTCGAGGAAGTCCAATCATTTGAACCAACTCAATCCACTACCTTCCTCAAGGACCTTTTTACCTTTCACACCTACCACAAACGCCAGGCTTGTTACCATACCACCCAACATGGCTTACCACACTGCCATAAACATGGCTCCCTACCAACCATGCGATAGCTACTTCGTCGAGACCGAGGATACTACATGCGTCATCTCTGATGCGGAACGCCTTCAATACGAGTCCATCATCAAGAGGCAACGGCAAGAACGCATTGCAGATGAGCTTTCTCAGGAAGTCCGTGCCGAGTATCTGCCAGAGATCGTCGACCATATGGCAGCCATGGAGGTAAGACATTCTTGATATACGTGGCCTGGTATATCATGCTGACTCTTGCAGAAACAAACTCTCCCAGACGTTGCTTCGATCGATATCCAAGAAGAGATCAAATGGTTCATGCGGCCATACCTCGTTGACTTCTTAATTGAAGGCCATACGTTTTTCCAACTCCTTCCCGAGACGATGTTCCTCGCCATGAACCTCCTCGACAGGTACTGCTCTCGTCGTGTCGTCTACAAGCGCCACTATCAACTTGTTGGCTGTGCCGCCCTGCTCATCGCTGCCAAGTATGGTGACCGCAAGGACAGAGTGCCTCTCATCAGAGAACTCAAGAGCATGTGCTCCATGTTATACGACGAGGAGATGTTCACCCAGATGGAGTGGCACGTACTCAACACCCTCGACTGGGTTATCGGACATCCTACCGTGGATAGCTTCCTTCAACTTCAACTTTCCAATGCTGCCGAAGAGGACATCGAGCTCGAGCATATGGCATGGTACATCTGCGAGATCGCCCTATACCACAGAGACTTCGTATCCACGAAGCCCTCCGTGATGGCGCGAGCTTCGCTGACCCTTGCCCGTGCTATCCTTGGCCGCCGGGAAGTCCGCTACGCAGACTGGGGCGATGATGACAACACTGCTCTGATCGGCTTGTCTCAACAGCTGAACCAGCCATCGAAGATCCTCGCCAAGAAATACTCTTCGCCTTATATGTCTTCAGCTTCGGTTGTCCTAGAGAAATTCATGGAGCACCAAGCCGCCATTGCCCGCCGATCGTCTCCACCGACGCCTCCAAACGACTTCTACCACGGTGCGAAGCAGGTCGAGAACAACGACCACATCTACCACACTCCACAAAAGCCTTCCAACAACCCCACGATGGCGAATGGATATATCACGCCGCCGATTACTCCTGAGGGCGACTACAACCTAGCAGTCAACTCGTACCAAGGACACCCGCAAAGACGTCCAATCACACCGACGCCAGTCAGCAACGACGTATACCATCACCACCAACACCAACAGTACCACCACTATCAACACATCTGATCGCTGACAGCATGGCTGGTACTGATCTGATCGTCTCCCGGTATAATGGCCGCAAGGTCGCCAACACACTACCGGGACCCCTCGACAGTCGCCAACTTGGGCAGACTGTGCGAGATCCTTTCCTATGTAACACAAGCACACGTATATTAAAGGCATCAGTGGCATCAGCGAATTTTTCCAAACTCTTACGGCATTAGCGATTTCACCTCGTTTCGTTTTGTCATTTCAGCGGTTCACATATCTTTTGCTTTTTTTTATACTACTACTACTACTCATACCCCATATTCCCCCGCAAAAAACGCAACAAATTCAAGGGTTATAAAAAGCCATTTGGGCATATCATCGCGCAACACACGGCAGCATGGGCTGGGAATATTAATTCCAGATGGGCTTTTATTAGGTCTCCGATAAAAATTGTTTTTGCTGTTTTCAGAGAGAGAGAGCGAAAGACCAAAAGAATGAGGTGGGGTCGTCCAGTGGGAAATAAGCGGAAGGGGGGAAGAAAGATGGAAAGCCGGAGAGAGCTGTGTATACCTGGTTTATAAACCTTCTTCTGCGAGCAGAGAGGGATTGGGGGGATTCCCAGACTTTTGAAAGAGAGGGCGAGATATCTGGAATAATGAAAGATATTACCATCTGACTTGCATGACTTTTTGCTGTGACCAGCTTGCCATTATTGACTTACTATGCGTGACCTTTGTGATGTTTCTTTGTTCGGTTTGTGATTTATATGTCCCGCCACCCAGTGTCGTAGATGATATTACTATAAAGATAGATATTCACTGTGGCATTCCAAAGATTTACAAACAGATCACCATCCCCATCCCATCTCAACTCAATAACTTCGACTCCTCAACCCCCAAACCCACACATCTCAACCTAGGACTTCAACTCCTCAGCCCCTCCCATCTCTCTCAACTCGGTGACTAACTTGACCTCCTCCCCCCCTCAACCCCTCACACCACCCCCATTCATCCAAAACCGCTCTCCTAACTTCTGAACGTCAAAGTCACCCACCTCCCACCTCCCATTCGCACACTACAGACAACCAAACACCCTCACACCCCCAACCCGCTTCTCCTGTGGGCAGCCATGGTAGACGGCGGTAACAGCAGCGCAGAGCCATCAGGTCCTTGCGCCAAAGCAGGAACTGTTGACGTTGGCGTTGGCGCTGGTGTTACCGAAGGCGACAGGGCACTGGATATAATCACAAGGGCACGAAAATAATAGGTAATGAATTTAATATTTGTTTGAAGCTCGCATAGCAAGCGGAACGACTGTCTTGGTGAAACGTCTTCTTCTCCTCCTTCTTCTCCTTCTCCTTCTACTGCTCCTCCTCTTTCTACTCCTCCTCTTGCTCCTCCTCCTGCTTCTCCTCTTGCTCCTCCTCTTGCTCCTCCTCTTGCTCCTCCTCCTGCTTCTCCTCCT
>LMYD01000686.1:0-50139 GCA_001630595.1 Pseudogymnoascus sp. BL308
CCGAACCACCAACCCAAAAGTTGGTGGTTGGGCCGGCCCATTGGCCAACTGGCCGGCCAGTTGGCCAACCAGAATAGTTGGTGGTTGGGCCGGAACATATATATTTCTAGTTCTCTTTCTCTTTCATATTCACATTTTTTAACAAGGCTTAGTGATGCCATAGCGGCACGAATTATTGTCGAGACTCACAAACCGTCTTTATCCCATCAATATTCTACATCCTATTTATTGGAGGCTTGTGCAGAGAATGATCATATCGGTTATTGGCCTAGCCAGATCCATCATGAGGCGCTTTATGCGTCCCATATTCTTTCTAGCCAGAGCATCGTCTTGGAAACAATACTGGACCGGCTCACGCCCAACGCCAAAAGTCTCTATCCGAGAATTACTCCTTGAAAAGATCCCTCAAAAATCATGGGACAGCCATATGCACGTAGTCGACCCTACGCAATATCCTCTCGCCGAAGGAGCACAATATACCCCACAACCTCATCTTCTCTCAGAAGCCTTAACTTTCGAGTCAACACTGGGCATCCATAAGATCGTTCTCGTCCAGCCATCAATTTATGGCAACGATAACTCGTGCATGCTCGACGCCTTACGCAAAATCGGTCCCCAGAATGGGCGTGCTGTTGTAACATTCGACCCGAAATCAATCAACTCTTTAACTTTGGATGTGTGGCACAGGATAGGCGTCCGGGGAGTCAGAATCAACCTGCAATCTGTGGGCCAACAGATGAATCCAGTTGAGCTCACTGCCACCTTGCAGCAATATGCAGATATAATACGCCCATATGGCTGGGTGCTGCAGCTTTATGTCCCGCTCAATACGGCGACTGTATTGGAGAACATTGTGCCGAAATTAGGAGTGAAAGTTTGCTTGGATCATTTTGGATGCCCAACGCTATCCGATCCTTTGGGATACCAACTCGCTGGTGACCCGTACGCCCTCCCAGGATTTACGTCGCTAGTCAACCTTTTATCGCAAGGAAGTACATATTTGAAAATGTCTGCACCATATCGGCTCAGTCCTGACGCTGGGCATCTCGATTTGGAGCCAATGGCGAAAAAGTTGTTAAGAGTTGCGCCGAAGCGGATAGTGTTTGCAACAGATTGGCCACATACACGATATGAGGGGCTGGATATCAAGCCATTTGTGGAAAGTGTGATGGAGTGGTGCGGTGAAGATAATACCCTTATAGAGAGGATTTTTAAATATAACGCTGAGGATCTGTGGTCAGTTAGCAATGAAAAATAAAATTTACACAAGAAACAGCAGACTCATTTGTGATACCAATCACGAGAGAGCCTGCCATGGTGGAGCGACCGGTGATATTGATTGGAAAGGCGAGACATACCCAACGCCGACATGATACTAAGATATTAGGTGCTCGTAGTTTATGCCGGATGTCTTGAGGCGACATAGTCATACTGTGTGAACTCTATGCTTGGCCTGTCAGGGCTTTTGACAAGCACCCCAGGACGAATTATTCGTATTCGTCGTTATTTTAATGGTACTGTCACCACAATCGCGACACCGTCGCATCGACGGGCTCCAAGGATGAAAATGCTTCAAGCATCTCCTTTGTCACCTCGAAGTTATCAGGGTTGAAATTGTAAATATATGCATCCTGGAAATTGCCATCTGCACCTACCTGTGGTACAGCTGGTACAGGATCGGCTGTAAGACGGAGAAATTCGCCCTGCACAGGTGGAGTGTAACATGTAGGGTTAAGACTTTGAGCTGGAAGGCCTGATAGGTCAATGTCTAATTTGGAGAGTGCCTTGGTAATTAAATCCAATGCGCTGGCAATTACTAGACAAATTTGTAAGCCAATATAAAATAAAGCATCGAGGAAGCCTACCTGGGTTAGTTGATTTCACCCGTTCAAGGGAGTATATGGAGAACTTAAGCCGTGCTAAGGTCTGTTCGTCCTGCGACATCCCGGCTTGAATTTGGAGCAAAAATATCGAAGCTGCCGTATAAACACTGTAGGATAGTGAGAGAATACAATAGCTGTCTCCAAATGTTTTGCAAAACAGGTCGAAGATTGCAATAATTGAAGTGGCAGAAGAAATGCACTCCACTAGATGGTTCGGGTCTGGTTTCTGGTCGGTGACCTCCGAGCGTTGAAATAGCATTGGCCGATAAAGAAGGATGGTAAAAGTATGATATAAGCAGCTGGATTACGTTAGCACATGCTCCCACGTTTAGTAGCAGTACATGGGTCATACTTCAGAGTGACAATATGACTAGGTGGGCACTGGAGTGGCATTTCTCTTGAATCGATCCTGAGAAAATTTGGGAGATCCTTCCACCACAGTTTCAGAGCTTCGCCTTCAACCATGAGGCAAGTCTGAATTTCGTCTTCAGAATTTTCTTGCAACGGGTCGTAGACATGTATAAGGATCTGATTGAATATTTCGGAGAGTTGGCACATTCTCACGAAACAGGATATAGAATGAGCCTGTGTTGGTGCGTATTCCATGCCTTCAGGATATACAATTCCATGCGGACTCCAGAGCTCATTTTCTGCCGAATCATCCACTGGAAAGACGTGTAAGCAACGGATAACACAACGGGGGGTGGGGAGGGGGTACTGACACATAATTTGGGGCGGGCTAACGCTCGAATGCTGCAACGTCGGTGACCTGCCAAGATAGAGACTGATCATCTTATCCCAGAAGTAGCAGCTCCAGAACACACGGCGCCTAATCTCAATATCTTCATCTGATAGTCGCACTGATCCGGCATATTTTTGGCCGTCAATGCAGATACCAAGGTCTTCGATCAGTCTAAAGGCCATACCGCTGTATAACCACGCCTGAGTGCGGTTGCCGTAGCTGCATTCTTGTGCACTTAGCAAGAGAAGAGTTTGGACTGTGGGGATGCTGCTTTGACCAGTCCTCAGCTCATCGAATAGCAAATTGCGTGCCTGCCGAGAGAATACTTCTCCGTCCTCATATGGCACGAGCAAGTGACTGATCTGGCTCTTTCTACACCAACGAATGGAATGCGATAGCATAGTATTTAACAATGCATGCGAATAATACGGGCCCGAGACTTCCATATCACCTGTTCATGGATTAGCCAACCGTTGGTACGATTTGGGGGGTACCTACGTGTGAAAGCAGGCCTGTATACAAAATTGAATAGAGGTTGGATCCAACACCAGTGGGTTTTGAGCAAAAATTGGAACGGTTCCTGTGATTGTTCAGTTATCCTTCTCACATGCGGCTTATTTGATAACTTCTCACCGGCGTATCTGCAAATGTCTCCAAAGCTCGTTGGTGCCATGCATTGTTAACGAGCCTCTGTCTTATGCGTTCGCCATCAAGACTTGCTGACGGATCCGACACAGTAACGGCGGATGGCTTGTCCGGCCCAGCAGTCGGCAGATGGAAAAAGCTTGTTGCCCCATGATAGGTAATGGATCCCTGGTCATCAAATTTCAAGCCTTCAAAGGAGACCGGTGGAAGCCCACTTCTCGGTTTAGGAGACCCAGGTTGCGGGGACCCACTGGCCTCTTTCGCTGGCGGTATTTGTAGCTGTGAGACGAGGCGTTCCAATTCTTCGACTCTGCTTTCCAACTTTTGTGTATATGATAGTGTTGGAGGTAATTTATATTCACATGCTTCTTCTCGTGCAACGCAGCGGTTGCAGAAAGGTTGTTCCCCGCCACATCTGACCTTTCTTTTCCTGCACTGGTCACAGGAGAAGGCGCTTTTCTTGGAAAGGGACATAGGTATCAACGTTTGACGAGCAATATAGTGTATACTGGATTCCGGCTTTTTCCCCAGGCATTGCAAGCAACTATGGTCGCATGAGGTTGCCAAGGATGTGTTGTTGAGGTTTCCATCTCCAGAGAGGCAAGTCAACTGCAGATCACATGACAACTCATTCGTACTTGAAGCTTTACAATTTTGAATTAAACGTACAATTCCGCGGTAATTTTTATTTTCTACAGATACAGCCATTGTAAAGCTACGAAATTGAAGCTTAAAATCCTATCCAAACGACATATAAATGGGGAATATCGTGATCTACAAGCTTGATGTGAATCTGGGCCTGTCCATTTCCGGAGAAAGGTAGGTCCGGAGCGAGAACCCCAGTCAATCGAATGGCCTCAATATGGGGTTCCTTGCTGCCAGCCATCACATCGATGAATCTCAGAAACCACCACCATGGGCGCCTCTGACTCGAAGCTCGTCTTCAAGAAGGGCATATTTAAGCTCTCTGAAGAGCGTAATATTGCTGCCGATGACCCGTACTGGACATCTGTGAGCTATCATCATACACACCAAGGTTACTCTCAGCTAATAGTTGGTAGTTTTGGGAACTTCCCGAAAGCGCAGAGGATGTCTTCAATCTTTTTTCCCCAGCCGACGTCCGTCGGACTAGAGATGACGCCAAGGAAAACCTGGAGACTCTAATGGTGGTCAGCGTCACACAACTTTCCATGCTACGGAACCATCCAAGCTTCCCAGACCCAGAACTCGCTCCGGAACAAGACGCTCTCAACTGCGTGAGGGTCCTCACTCGAATTCTACCATATTTATACGAGTCCGACAGTTTGCATGAATGGGAAGATAGGATATTCTGGGGCCCGCGAAAGAAACTGACCAGGAAGGCTTCTATATCGCCCGATGTGCTGTTCGACGACACCGAGGCATCGCAGCCGCACAAGGAATTAGCTCCGGATGAGAAATACGAAGATGCCAAACCACTTGCTGAAGAGTTGATCGACACCCTCATCGATCTTTTGTTCTTTGGGGGGTTTACGATACCGGTAACAGGCAAGAACAAGGTTTCATATGCGATATGGCAGAGCGGGGTCGGTTGCAACACACCTGTTGGCACAAGTAAGGAGTTTGAAAGCAATCGCTGCGAGATCTTACGGCTTCTCCTTACCTTGACATCCAAGTCGATGTATATGAGCGCAAACATGCTGCCAGTGGTCGGAATCAAAGCAATTACATATATAACAACTTGCCCTGAAAAGCAGGTTGTCCTCTCAGTGCTTTGTTCTTTACTCAACACCGTAAGTTTGGCTTCACATTCTACAGTGTACACACCTTGACATCTATCCATAGACCCTGAAATACAACCCAGCAAGTTGGACAGTTCCATACAATCACATGGTCTTCAACGATCCAAAGCAGATACTCGTCACCTACGCTATCCAGTTTCTTCTTGTTGCATTGGTTTATCCCGTACCGGAAGCTGGGCCATCGAACCTTCAAAAGAACTATTATCGCCATTTGTGAGTGCCCTTTCCTGTGTCGAATGCTCATGTGTTAACTTCATGAAGCCTTGGGCGCCTCCATAGACCTCAGGATTTCCAGTTCATGGTAGATGGTATGACAAGGGTATTAAACCAACCTATCGTTGCAAACACCTCATACCTGCCTGGAAGTCATGCATCGACAAAGTGTGCACCAGAAATAATCATGGTATGTCTCATATACCAAGGAGGGTCTAATATTTACTGACTATCCTAGTTGTTCTGGGAAATCACCCAATGCAACAAGCGGTTCCGGTCTTTTATCATCGATACGGATCGCTCTCACGATTTTGTGATACTATTAATATTCTATATTGTCCAATACAAGTTAGATCCTGCCAAGCAGGGGGTAGTGAAGATGTGCGCCTTCTTACTGCAGACCTTGAGCGTGGAGCCAAATTTTGGTACCAGCCTGAACAAGAAATTCCTAGCCCAGGATACGTTGCCAGCAAGTATCAGGATCCTATCTTTTAACGGATCATACTCGGATTTTTTGATCCAGTCTATCTACTCGATCATTACCACGAGTCAAGGAAAGCTATCAGCCGTTTATCATACTCTTTTGGCAGTCATCGCGAATATTTCAGGTTATCTTGTCAACGTTAACGCCATTACAAGTTCGAAACTCCAACATCTATTCGCATCCATGTCCGCTCCTTCATTCCTCCTCGCAAACGAAAGTAATCATGAACTCTTACAATCGCTGCTGGAGTCGATGAATGCGATTATTGAGCACCAATACCACAGTACGTGATACGCCTTTATGCATTTTAAGAACACTAACTGACCATACAGAAAATCCAAACTTCATCTATTCCGTCATCCGGAACAGGAAACGCTTCCAAGCCTTACGGTCTTTCACGCTCGAAAGCGGACAGGCCGAAATTGAGCGACAAAACCAGCGTCGCAAAGAGTCATCAAACGAAAATGGAGACTCAGTCGAAACCGACCTGCCCAGGTTTTCGATGGACAGCATGCAGAGCCCAACTACGGCTCAGCACCGTCGCCCTTCCCAGCAAAATGTGCCCGAGGAAGAGGACACATTTGCCATTGGAGACGACGATGATGACCACGAGACAGACGACGGCCATGCTACGACACCATCATACTCTACGCCCACTGACCAGCCCTCGCGGGCGTCATCAATTACATCCGACTTCGAAGACGCGGTTCCAACCCAAGTCCGCGGCATGTCTGAAAAAGCCCGAGGCAAAAGACCAGCAGGCACCCCAACTTTCTCACGCCAAAACAGCACAACCAGCCTCGGCGGACCAACCCAAAACGCCAACGGCCAATTCGAACCGTCCGCACAATGGATCGAGTCCTGGCTCCCAGTTCTACCGCTACACACCATCCTCAACATCATTGACCAGGTTACACCGCTGCTCCCACGCACCGGCTCAAATACCGAGGGAAGCACGTCTATCCTGCGCATCATCCAGGACTCGCAGCCGCATGGCATCGAGCCTAGCGACATCCGCGTCCAGTCCTTCGAGTGGTCGCCACTGAGTCTGGGCTGGTACGAGTCGCTCCTATGGAGCTTCGTGTACGTCAGTGAGATGCAGGTCAGCAAGGGGACAGTGGGCGTATGGAACGGGACGTCCATCCGGCTCTTCCGCGTCCAGGAGACTGCGGCGGAAGGACCGAGTCTAGCGAGCCCGAGGGGCGCGGTCGATGCCGTGGGTAGCAACATCGTGTCGCGCATCGGCAGCATCAATCTAGGGAGGGTAGGGCAGCTGGCCGTGGGAGGGACTACGGGGAATGCACAGCAGCAGGGTAATGGCAGAGGTACGTCGCAGGGCGCGGATGGGGCAAGAGCGGCGTCGCCTAGAAGCGCGGTGGTCTAAGGGGGAGAGTGAATGGTTTATGTCTATCGTGCAGTGCTGGGTTTCCTTTAGTACCTGCCGTTTCAGCGCTGGCGTTCATGGGATGGGAGACCGAGCTGGACTGGGTGACGGGGTGCAATGCGATGAGCAGAACATAGTCGCGGTTATGAAATGAAATAGTTATGATGTAGCATTCGGCGGTTCAAAGATTGGGTGGTTCGTTCGAGTCGTGAATTTGGTCGCGTGGGCCGTAGTTCGGACTCTACCTGTTGTCGAGCTCTACCTAGTCAGGGCGACTACAGAGTCAAACTCGACTTATCTGGTCGGGTAGGCTGCAGCTTCAAGCCCAACTTGCTCAACTCTCCCTGGTCGGGGAAAGTCAACCCGCCGGCAACTACTGCAGCAACCACGTCGTCCGTAGATATCCCGTAGAGTGTGATTATCGCCTTATTATACCTATTATACCACCCAGCGCTTACCATAACTCCGTACTTAATTGCGCCTCCCTGCTGTTGAGCACCTCAGCATCCGCACAATCCTTACAATCCCTACGATCCGTACAATCCTTACTCCCTTCTACTCTCCCATATGCGGCTCCCCGCTTATCCATGGAGGTACATGCGGTAATATGGAGTCGCCAATACTTTTGCAAGTACCTCAGTGGGTAACCACACTCCTACAACTACGTAACCCCTTGCTCCCTGTGACGTCGTTGAGGGGTCGCGAGTCAACTCCCCTAAACTACATCCGGTTTAGTCCCCTCGGAGCTGATTTAGTTAGAGCCGAAAGGTGGGGTGGCCGCCATCGGTAAAGGCAAGCACTGATAACATTGGCTTAGATTGGCGCAGATGGGCGCCTTCCTAACCTCTCTAAGGTACCATATCGGCCCCATCCTCGCCACCATTTTAGTATCTCTACGTTAGAAAATAAAACGGCCGCTTGTCGAAATACTTGGAAACGAGATAATTTCCATGTGAGCTCCGCGTTTGTTCTGTTTGACCACTTTTTGTATACACATCCTACCTACAAACATACACCTTTGTCGATTTTATATGGAATAACGCAAGAACCCAACATGGATGACAGTTTTGTAAAAGTTGGAGGATCTCCAGAGGAGGTTCGGACCTATAGGGCCCATGTACGTAGTTTTGCTGCTCTCCCTACCTGCGTTGCGGGGCAGATAGGCCACGGACTATGCTGACAGCGGATGTAGGTATCGTCGAAATATCTCGACCTCACGAGGAAGAAGCTCGAGGTGACGCGGTTGCCGCATGATTTGACACTCGAGAAGGGGAGGGAATGGGAGATGGGCACGCCCAAATCCATCATTGAGCCATTGGTAGACTACTGGTACGCCATGACAGCCGTCAACCCTTCATATACCCCGGATTACAAGAGTACTAACAAACTGGCAGGCTCGAAACGTACGACTGGCGCGGACAAGAACAGCTATTCAATGATACCCTTCCTCAATTCCGCGTCTCCATTACTCCTCCTGGTGGGGAGAACAAAAAGCCACTCCGCATTCACTTTATCCACATGAAGTCGGCGTCGAGGAATGCTATCCCGCTGCTGGTCCTTCCCTCATTTCCATTCACCAACCTCTCATTCTCGCCACTCTTCGCGGCCCTCCACTCTCCGGCAGATGGCGGCCAAGCATACGACATCGTCGTTCCCTCGATTCCCGGCCTCGGTTTCAGCGACCCGTTCAATACGTCGCCGAACGACCCGCTCCTCGCTTCTACGGCCTACATCTTCAACCACCTCATGTCGATACTAGGTTATCGCCAGTATCTGGCCACTGGCACCGGTTCCGCGGCAGCCAGCCCTGCGAACATCGACTACCACCTCCCGCGTCTCATCGCCGAGAGGTACCGCTCAAATTGTCTCGGGATGCACATCATCGATCCCGCAGTTCTCACTCCGAGTCCAACGGGTGCGCCACTAAGCTACCTGAAGTACTCGTTCGCCAAGTTCTTCCACGCCTCCATATTCGGATACACCGCCGCAGACTGGGCTGCTTCAACGCGTCGTCCGTCGGAACAACCGGGAATCGCACCTCCCAGTCCGGCCGAACTAGACGCCACAACCGTCTCTGAGCCGCTGGATCACCCTCCGAAGAGGCCCGGCATCGACCGCCAGGCCACCGGCCCCTCGTTATTCAAGCGTCCCGTCTTCTCGACCACCGATGAAGCAACACGCTTATCTAAAAGCCACCTGTCAGGCGACCTAACTCTAACCCTCGCCTACGCCCTCTGCGACTCGCCCACCGGTATGCTCTCGCTCGCCCTCCTCGGTCTCGAGCGCATCTGCCCGAACCACACCCTCACCAAGGCCGAAATAACCACCATCCTCCAGCTCGCGTGGCTGCCTGGCCCCGAAGCCGCACTACGACTTTGGAGCGGCGCGGACGCCGAGGTGAGGAAGGAGGCCGCTGAGACTAGAGCCCCAAGCGGCGGTGGCTGCCCGATAGCCATCACTGCGTTCGAGGGTGCACTTGGCGACTCCGGTAGCTTCAGGAGTCCCGTGTGGGCTGAGAATAGGCACCGCGTCGTGCATATTTCGCGACGCAAGGGCCTGCCAGGTCTGCCGTGGGAGAACGCCGAGACTATCGTTGCTGGTGTCCGGGAACTCAGCAAGGCGGTGTGGAAACAGGATGGCCAGGCTGCGGGTTTGGAGGATGCTGTGTCGTATATGGAGGGTCGTGAAAAGCAGGGCGGGTTTTTCGATGCCGGTGAAGAGCTAGACCCAATTGAAGTTGCTCTGCAGAGGCCTCAAATGTCTGAGAGGGATATGGGAAGCTCGGATACGGTGGTGCCAACTATGTGGACGCCTGAAGGGTTAGTCTCCGCTGGTGGAACACTGGACGAGCAGAATAAACAATTGGAGATGGACGAGGCGTACTACACCGACCAGGAGCTTGCTGGGACGTGGAAGGGCGATGCGAACGGCAAGCAGAATGAGGAGCCAGTTATTCCTTCGGAGAAGTCGAAAGGAAAGCAAAAGGAGGGAGAGAAGCCAGTGAGGAGGAAGAAGGGGAGGAGGCTGCAGCGTAGGATGGGTGTCGAGGGGTGGGGTTATATCTGGGAGGAATAAGGAAGGCGTTTTTTCAATTATCGATGCCTCGTCGCCACACTGGATCTGGCGGTTGAGAAGCGAAATTGATTTTCAGCATTATGCATTATACAAAGGGTTGGGAAATTACATACTTATAAACGGTATAGAGATGGGAGAGAGAGATAGATATCCTTTACTTTCCTACTATAGAGTGTCTACAAGTCATTACATAGAGTGTAAACTACAAGCACACAGAATTGTACAAATCAGCAACATCACTTTCAAAGCCCCAAAAGATCAAAGTGCACGGAAATTGCATGTGTAGTCTTTTAACATGTATCATCGATCCTGATTGTTTCTACACAAAAAACTCCTAGCCGCCGTGGCGACCCAAGCCATGCACCAAAACTCAAATCGCAAAAACAGATATACGCCGTGCACCCATCCACCCGTCTCAAACTCATGCCTCCATTAAACCGCAACGCACCCACTAATCCAACTTATTGAACAACCGCCCACCAGACCCGCCCTGGCTCGTCCTCCTTCCCTTCTCATACAACCACTTGCTGTTCAGCCCAACACTAGCCTTCCCCGCGCCGCTGGGACTCGGTGTCCCTGGCTCGCCGCTTCCGGCTCTGCCCAGCGGACTCGGGCTACCATAGCTATCTCTCCGCTGATTATTGAAAGTCTTGTGCAGCAGCGGGCTCGCATTCGGGTTGAACGGGCTACCTCTCCCATCCTTGCCGGGGGTGCCGTTTATAGGACTATTGCGGCCGCTGAGCGGGCTGCCGGAGAGCGGGGAGCTGGAGTTTGAGCCGGAGTTTCGGGGCGCGGGCGAGCGCGCGTAGCGGGGGGGGGTGATGTAGGTTGAGCCTGGGGTTGGGGGGGTGTTGGAGGCGGGGAGGCCGAGGAGGGAGCGCTGNGTCTTTGGGGCGGAGGAGGGGGAGGATGGCGATGAGGATGTTGCCTAGGAAGAGGAGGCGGAGGAGGTTGTAGATGTATTGGGGGTAGGGTTGGAGGCTGGAGGTGAGGTCGATTATGGCTGGGAGTCTGGAGGTTCGCTGGTCAGTGGGTTGTCATGAAGGAGGTAGGGCGACAATGAGTCGGCTTACTTTGATTGGATGAAGTTTTCTCCAATCCAGCAGAAGAGTAAACTCCCAACGTTGTAAACCACCGAGCGGACATTGCGGTCGGAGAACGTCGTGGCATTTTGGCGGCGCGCAATTTCAGCGAAACGTGGATGTTGCCATGTTCCTGTTTGCGGCGTCGATGGCGTTGTTTGCGCAGTTGGCGTTGAAGGGGCTTTTGAGGGGGTTGAAAGCTTCATGACAGAGGCCGACATAATGACGCCTCAGGAGTTTCTGTTACACAGGTCTTTGTCTCGAGTTTCCTATCTACTGCATTGGGGGGAGGTCGTTGATTTATGTTGCTATGGCTCGTTAGTTGCCATCTTGACATTGGGTGGCGGGAGTAGACAAATACCTTGCGATTCGGTTAGTTGGGCGTCTCTTCAGGTCGTGCAAATCGAATTCCTGCGTGGTTAGTACTTCGTCGAGATTATCATTATTGTCGTTGATCAGTTGTACCCATCTGGAATGCTTGAGGCTTTGTTTTGTTATGGCTTGAGATTCAAAGCTGGCCCCTGCAACGCTAATCAATTCTGCCACCCATATCCGCCTTCGGGGAGTCGGGCGCTGCCACATACGTAGAGTGCTACATCAGTGCCCATCGACCAAGCTCGACAAGATTCCCTTGCAGCTATCCCATGTGTCTTAAACTCGTTCTTTCTCAACATTTGTTGCCCAGTTCAAACTCATCGCCGGCAATATGGTAACCTTCGATAATATGCTGCTCGCGACGGACGAGCTCGTCACCCGCATCTTCAGTGACTGGGATGTTTACTCCACAGGCCTCATCGCCGGCCTTATCATATTTATTACGGTCCTCACGGTCTGGGGAAGGGACCCTGATACCCACCCTATGCTACTGTCGCGACAGGCGCAACCTTCACCAGTTCGAAATCCAGGAGAGTCGTCGGTGTATAGGTCTCATTCTTCGCCCCATGGCATGGAATTAAACACTGGGTTGAATGTCAAAGACCCAGGACAGAACAAATGGTCGAGGGGCCGCAATGGAGACTTAAGAGACGTATGGAGGAAGGCCGTCAGAGGGAGAACTGACCCCGAGGGCAACCCTACCGGTGAAAAGGGACGCATTATTACTATCGTGGGCACGGAGCAAACCGTTGACCATGATCTAGGTAAGCTTCCTTTTCACCTCTGTTCTGTGGTTACACCATCTAATGTAAAACAGATGAGGTCTCGAAACAAATCAACATTATCGGTCAATATCTTCAGCACCATGGCGGAAGCCGTGTGGCAATATACCTTCCAAACTCAATCGAACTACTTGCGGCACTTTTCGCGTGCACATTCTACGATTTAACGCCCATCCTTTTACCCTATGACCAACCCGCACATGTTGTTGTCAGCATGCTAAAGCTTTCCGGGGCGGATACATTGGTTACAGCTGTGGGAACTCTACCATTTGATGCAGTCACCAAGGACTACTCAGGATTAAAGAACCTGATCTGGGTGGTTGACGAGGGCAGCAAGCATTTGGACTGGGACGAGATCCCAACGGGATCCGGGGGCGCAATCAACGTTTCTACATGGCAAGAGGTTGTTGAAGAGCAATCTACGGTCTCATCTGAGCTTCCGCCAGTCGACAAAACCTCACCTAAGAATGTCCTTTCGTTCTGGTTTCCTGAGAATAACGAGCCCGGGGAATTGGTCGAATACACTCATGGCAATCTCGTGTCCGCCATCTCCGCCCAGATCTCTGCTATCCCGACCTCCCAGAAAATCGGTCCCTCCGACCTCTTCTTCCCGTCTGACTCGCTGTCTTCGAACTACACTCTCGTCCTCACCCTGGCGGCTTTATACTACAATGCTTCTTTGGCCCTCAACTCAGTCGCTGGCCGTGAAACTGACCTCCGCAACGCCACTCGTGGCGTCTCCCCTACTATCATCGTAGCATCGGCACACACTCTTGCCCAGGTTCATGCTAACACTGCGGCCAAACTGTCCAATGTTGTCTATAACCTGATCCACTGGTTTCAAACTCGCACGCTCACCGAAAACGGCGTGATGCCTGTTGCCTCCATATTTTCACGCCTCAACGACAGCCTAAAGCCAGCCATCGGAACGACTCCAGGAAAGCTGCGCTTGGTTTTCGTCTCTGAACGGGCTGGTGGCAATTCGCCGCCATTGAGCGCGCTGGCTTTGAATGACCTGAGGATATTCACAGGTGCTCGGGTCGTCTATGCTTTAACTGCACCAAAGGTTGCAGGTGCAGTGACGCAGACCTCATTTTACGATTATCGAGTCAATCCTAAGGAGCCAGGACAATACTCACACTTCGGAGCCCCTGTCAGCAGCGTGGAGGTGCTGTTGAAGGATACCAAACATAGGAAAGTTACGGACGAAGAGATACAAGGAGAGGTAAGCCTACTGGACCCCGCCGATGTGACACTATGCTGACGATACCAAGGTTGTTGCCAGAGGACCCGCCGTTGTTGGTGGCGAGGCTAGCTTGGGGATAGTCGGAAGAATCAACGAAGATAATACGCTTGCGTATCTGTAAACGTGAGGCTATGGCTAGCCATTGATAAGTATAGCGAAATATACGCAATGGAGGGCTAGAAGGTACCATTGTTTGGTCACATTTGAAGTCAAAAGGATAAAATACTTATGATGTCTGTTACTATTTTTGCACGAAGTTATACCCAATTGCAGTGTACAATCGTGCTCTATATTGGCTCTTTGCGACTTAATCATACTTAAAAGTTGATTTATGAAAGCTGGCAAACTTATGGGAAAATGTACAGCCAGTTCATATATATGCGGTCATATTACATACACACAGCCCCTCATCCCATCAAATTGTCGCTCTTCCCCGACTTTTTATATTCTCCCTATCAATGGCCGCTTGTTCCATCACGCATAGACTCATGACGTTGCCGCACCAATCCCCGCTGTCTGACCCCGCATCCCTGCCACCCTGCCATCTGCACCGTGCGAGAACAGCACATCTTGCATTACTTAGGTGCTCCCATCCGCCCATCTCTCAACAATCCTCTGTCTCCCTGTCCGGATGAGAATTATATTGGAGCACCGCCGGGGCGCTGCACAATGGCAGTCACAAACTCGAGCTCTGACTCGGCGCAAATGGCGCATGCGGCAGTAAGCAACCAGAACGGCGCGGCTATGAAAGCAACGCGATCCTCGGTGGCTTCCCACCATCGGAGGCGGTCGCTACCACTGAATTTCCAGGCGAATCTCTGGAGCGGCGATTCGCACCTGATTTCGAGCTCGTCCAAGGCTGAGATATCTCTCGTTGAAGGCGCTGGGGTTGCGCAAGGCGAACATACCCCAGGCCTAGACCATCCATTCACCGTGCTCCACCAACTGCACGCTTCCACGCCACCGCGATCTCTGTCGAGGTTTCCCAATCCCGTGAATGCGGAGTTCTCGTCTCATCGATACACGAAGTCTGCCAGTGCCCGTAATTCTACGTTCTCGCAGCCCGTGATCGTGAGGACCTACTCCTCTCCCTCTTCTCGCCCATCATCGCGACAGCCATCGTCGCCTCGGATCAAGAAGTCAATCTACAAGATGACGAAGGCTGAGCTTCCCCCGGTTGAGGCATTCACGTTTAAGGGAATTATGGATAGCATCCAAGGCTCCGTGGCAGATGACTTGGATCGTATCGCCGAGATCTGTGCGAGGAGCAGGTACAGCCTGAGCAACCAGTACGAGGTGCATATGCCGCCTCACGGTGAAGGCGAAGCATTCCTACGACCCGTAGGAGATGAAGAAATCGGCAGGACTACTCTTGCAGGAAGAGCAAGAGCGGGGAGGAAGCCGAAATCAAAGGCGTTTGATACGCTTGAAACGATCTATTCGAGCAGCAGGAGTAGCGAGGAGGATAAGGCAAAGAAGAAGAGTGCAGGAGCGCTTGCAGAAGAAGTGAGAGGGAGGCAGGCCCGAAAACTAATTGGCGAGAGCAGTAGGAATGAGGACGCTACGGATGCGGATGCGGATGCGGATGCAGAACAGTCTGAAGTCAACGGCAGCGGAAACGCTCGACGGAAATCGACACAAAAGCACAAACTGGCACGCTCTCAGTCTACAACATTTGCTTCGATGGTCATGGATAGCGCGCAAGCGTCGCGCAGCGAAGCCGGTTCCCACCGCGCCAATCCATCGTCTCTAGTCAGCGAACCACTACTTCCACGGACGAGCAACACACTCGAGCGGAAGATCCAAGGAGAATCCATACCACCCGTTCCTCCAGCGACTATAGCACCCCCGCCATACGTGCCGAAATCTTCAACAGCTACCTCCCACGCAAAATCTGCAATGCCGATCGACCAGCCCGAGACCAGGGCATCTGTGCTTGCGAATTTCTCGAGCTGGCTCCCGTGGAATAAAGCGTCTGAGAATGGCGATGGGCCTGTCTCTCCGCAAGACTTCATGCGCCAGAAGGCGATGTCAAGTGCAGAGGGCAGCTTGCGGCAACTTTTGGGGCCGCAGGATACTGATCGGAGCGACCGGAAAGGCAAGGGAGTAAACCGCGAAGTCGGATGAGCAGCCAGGGTCTGTTAAAAGAACTACAGTGTTGGGGAGCAAGGGGCCTAAGATCGGAGATCATGCGGAGGTCTAGGTTGATATGTTATTCGGACTATCTTGGATTTTCGGAGTTATTGATACCATAGGCAACTGAAAGAATGATAAGTTCTGCGCCCAGAAGTCTGAGGCTCAGCCTCGGTGGGCCATCACAACGCATCTGATGTGCTGGCTTGAACTACGACTCAAAATCCCCTATTTAAATTAAACTTAAGGTCCAAGACTAGGAGAACCACTATTCAACCCTACATATGGAAAGAACGATTACAAAGCAAACCTAGTCGCAGCTTCCGCAGAACTTCTAGCAATATATATGGAAGGAACGATTACCAAGCAATTCAGTCGCAGCTTCCTCGGAACTTCCAATAATACATATGGCAAGAACGACTACCAAGCAACTCGGTCGCAGCTTCCTCGGAAGTTTCAAGCAATATCTATGGAAAGAACGATTACCAAGAAACTCAATCGCAGCTTCCTTAGATCTTTCAGGCAAAATATATGGAAGGAACGATTACCAAGCAAACTCAGTTGTAGCTTCCTGATAATTTCCAGGTGAAATATATAGGAAAACCCTTGGATAGAACTGGATTGTAAGAAAAGGATGAGAAAACAGGGCGGTTGGTCGGAGAGCGGATAATTTATACATATCGTAGTTCTATCACGTAGTTAAAACTGCTTTCTCCCGAACTTATTGTTGATATCGTTCGTATTTCAGTGTCATATATAGATATACCTATCCAAATTTACTATACAGCGCTTTCCAACACCCCGAAGAGTAATAACCCTATACCACAGCGCCCCTAAAACACAAGCCAACAATCCTTTCAGTTCCAGAACCAACCCTTCTTCTTCCCATTCTCCCCTTTCTCATTATCCTTTCCAGGTTCGCCGTTAGCCGGCTCCACATATCCATTTCTGTGTACTTGTTTCTCCCCCGACGGCGACTGGATATGCGACGTTTCCGTGACTGATTTCCGGCCGTCTTCGAAGCGTTTCTCGATGATTACCTTTGTCCGCACTGTTCCGTCTTCGTCAATGTGCTGCGTTGTTGATGTCGACGAGGAAATCACTCGTTCATTTTTAGGCACGCTCGTTGGTGTCGATCCTGTGGGCGATTCAAGGCCGCCGTCCCTCGCGCCTCTGATGTGCGTGGTGCTCGAGGGATGTTGCTCAGATCTTTCGCTTTGGTCTGTGCGATTGGCATCATTGAAAACATCCCTAATAGCCCGTCCTTCTGATTCTAGTCTGGCTAAAAGCTCGTCCATGGGGCCACGGACACTCCCGCCACTTCCAGCAGGTTCTGAACCAGGCGCGAAAAACCGCTCATACATATCTTGTTCTGTTTCTGTCAGATATGATTCGGACAGTCCGTACTCATGTATATGCGACAGAAAATTTCGAAATACCCTCGCTATCGGCGAAAGATTCAGTATACGCATTTCTCCAAACCATGGGTCGAAGTGAACTCGCTCAGTAAAGGGGACCTCTTGCAAAATGTTCTCGTCCAGCAGAGTCGTTCCTATCCACATCATGCCAATATCGGCAGGAGACATTTTTGTAATGGCGGGGGGAAATAACCCATATCGGGGGCCCGGCCAGTCGGCCCGGACACGTTTGACTGAGTCCATTACTTTTTCGAACGGAGTACCCGACACGTCTCGCATTGGCTTGCCAGCGCTTTCTCGCAAGAGGTCTTCGAAAGCATCACAATAAGTAAACTGATCTTTATCCAACCCAAAAGGGTCGTCATTTGGTCGCAGTGGCGGCAAGTCCGTCAAATTCAGTGGCGAATACGAAGAGAACAGCAAATAAGGCACCACTGACTTCTCCGGAAATTCTGCTGGTTTTATGCCCCCTTGGGCTGTCCTCAAATCTATAAGGCTAGCATAGAACCTCTGTTGTATGCGCTCTTGTACTCCAAGATCGGATGGTTCGTAGCGCCAACAAAATTTCTCGCCGGGCTGTAGCTCCAGCCACGGGTATCCTCTGGTAGAGCGCTTAACGCGCTCAATCATAGGATCGTCAAATGCAGAGAAGAGGTCGTAGTCGTCGTCATCGTCTTCGTGGTGTGATGGTCCAAATGCATCGTTGCCTCCTTGAGATTGCCCATGAAACTTCTTAACAGGAATCTTGACCGCCTCATCCGATGTATTTTCAGCAGCGCCGCGCTGTTGGCTTTGCCACCGCGAATCGTCTTGGTTTCGATGTGAATTGCCTTCTAATTCGGCCCAGCGACCGTTGCCGCCGTTGGGAGCTCGCGAGAGGATTGTGGGTAAGCCGATGATGCCCTGGAGCACTGACCCGACGTGGTCATCGACCATATTTCTGAATTTGACGAACGGGTTTTCGGTAGATTTTGCGCGATCGGACATGCCGTCGTCACGGGGTGAGTTGGAAGAAGGCATGCCGTAGCATTGAATCGAAATCGAAGAGAGTTGGGTTGCTCGCGGTTCTTGTTGAGATGTTGGTGAATCTGGGGAAGCCAGGGTGGGTTGGGTGGAGCCGCCCCAAGGCCCAAGGCGATGTGGCGGGCGGCTAGAGAGATCAAGGGTCCGGGTGCGGATAGCTCCACCACACCGAGCTTCATAGGATTCGCATAGCCCGTCCCATGACAAGAAAGGCAGCTATCTCGGGGCACCCGCGTATTAGGCGTTGGGCCCGAATCCTTTAGCTGATTAAAGGTTTAGGTAGGTCCCCCGATCGAATACAAGTAGTAGCAGTTTAATCGTTCTATTATTTCTATTTAAGGCCCTCCTGTTCCCGGTACGCCAAGGAATTGATTACAGTACGGATTGCTCCAAACAGTATAAAATTCCATGGCTCAAAATGAACGGAAACGCCAGCTACCGTGCCAGCATCCCCGCAGCATGCCGAGATTCTGTCGATGTCCCCGTCCGTTTCCCCATTGCGACCGATTCCGTATGCTTCTGTAACTAATTTCTGCAGGCCGGACTCCCCAGCGAACCCTCCTGCTTCACGCCCCTCTTCTCCACCGTCGCGGGCTCCAACGAAACCTTCCGGTCGTGCTGCCTAGACAGCGAACCCGAAATCTACGGCGGCAACGAACCGTGCTCCCAGTTCTGCAAGGCCAGTGATCTTGCGGCTGAGAAGGTGATGTACGAGTGCTTGAGTAATGGTGGCGTTGTTTTTGGGTGCACGGGAAATCGAGACGCGGCAGGGAATTTCGTCAGTACGGGCTCAGTGAGGAGCTTGTCAGTTGGGGGGGTGTTAGTTGCTGGGCTGGCGTTAGTGGGGCTGCTGAATATTTAGATGATGGTAGCTGAAAGATAGCTGGTTGAGTGGTAATATGTTCTTAGTGGGCACGGTGTTACACAGCGGTCAGGGGCGAAGCGCTGCGGTTTTATCTCAGATGGGTCGTGGCATTTAGAGTCAATATACACCCGTAATTCACTGGGGCAAAGCGAGTATGTTCTCTTCACATAAATAGCTAAAGTCTGCGGAAATATGTGCAGTTGAATTGTTTATTCAATGATTGTTGTATGTTGGTTACCTATAGTGGCAAACTTGTCCGTCTGTATTCACAGGGAGCAGAATCACGGCCATTCATCTAGCAATCGCAGTAGAGCTTCAGTCTAGACTTTAGCTCGATGCTTATGTGGTCGTCTGATTTCCACACAGTTTGTGGTGGTGTGACCACCCCCTTGAGGCGTTGCATTGTCTTGGAGCAAAACGTGGATAGCGGGCCGTCTCCAGGGTCACCAACACTCCCCTTAGTGAAACCCGTAAACCGGGACAGGGTGAGCGGTCATTGAGTGGTCTCTCCCAGTCAATGTGAAACTTTATAAGCAGCTCGCCCTGGTTATTCAGACACGTAAACAGCCTGCCAGGTACCGCCGGTGGCATAGTACCACAGCGTCAGGTGTGTCGGAGTCGTCCTCGATCCATCCCGAATCATCGCTTTCCCTTCTTCTTACCCGATGTTGGTTCCTGCTCATGCACGAAGCCGCCTTTCACAAATGCATCTCGAGCAACAGTGTTAATTATGCCAAATCTTGCCGGACCAAGTTTCTGTCCCCCGTACCAGCGTGTCACAACAACGGTGACATTCCATAGGTCCATGAGTTGCATCAGATGGAGCAACCGGCCTCCTGCAGCACTTTCTCCATCATCGTCGCAGTCTTGGTACGTGGCGCCATTATCTCCTTTGATTCGGTGTGCAGTAATGTTGTGGGTCGCCTTTGCGACCTTCTTGTCAGAATCAAGTAGATGCTGGAGATATTGCTTTGCTTGGTCAGGTGATGTAACTGGTGCACACCGTGCAACGAAGACGGATTTGAGCTCGACCACGACATCTGATATTGTCCACGGAGGCGCTTCATCGCTGGTGGCGTCAAGCGGCGCTTCATGGGTATCCTGAGGACTGGGGTCGTCAACCGCTTCTTCGCGAAGCTCCTCATTGGCGGAATCAAGACGTGATATTACATCCTCAATAACATCGTAAAGGCAAACCTCACCAGGCTGAAATAATCTCTCCACTGCGTCTCGGAATACATCAAGAACGTAGGCAGCTTGTCCCTTTCTAGCATTCTCCCCCGACTTCTGGGTCCCCAAAATGGTCAGTGGCGCATCTGGGTAATCTTCAGGGAATTTAACCCTAAACGACGTGTCTTGCTTGGGCAGATTCAAGACATAGACGCCTTGGTCCACCGCAACTAGCGTATCATCACCATATATGGAGTTGATCGCCTCGATTTCATTTTCGAGGTCTTCGTTCATGTTGCCGGGGTATCGGTTACTGGAACGAAAGAGGCTTGGTGGTTATGGCGGGCGCAAAACGGGGTGCCGCCACTGGTCTCGCTTACGGCGAATATGGCGTCCCGGGCGCTTATCTCTATTTTTGAGGCGCATGGCGCTATGTGAGACAACGACCACTCTCAAGCCCGGTTTATCCTGCAACGTGGCGGGCCATATGCTAGGCAATATGGAGACTGGCAGATATGGCCCAATGAATATGGCCGCTGCTGCATTATATTGGATGAGTATGAAGCACTGCGCCGAACGGGGGTGTCCAGCTCCGTCTCCGCTACATGAGTGCTCCAGATATGGATGTGTGTCTATTATATATTATCCACCGCGGCCCCCAAGTGCCTGCGGTTTCTTTCTGTCATCGTCTCTTGTTTGCAGTTTTCTTATTCTGTTGTCTTGTTCTTCTGTTGCGTTGCATCGCTGGCCGATGATTTCTCTTGGCATCTACTTGCTGTAACGGCCTTGCTTGGATTACTTCATTTTTTCGGTTGTTCGATTTCTGAATGCATTGGCCATACGCCATGAGCCCTACAAAATTTGTTGATCAGCCACAGCCACGCTATGACTCTAATGGTAATAAGGTTCCCATATGGGAAGCCATTGAGGTGGAAATTCGCAAGGATGAGAAGAATCCGTTGAAAAAGCAGTGCTCATGGGGTTCTTTGATATCAAAAACAACATCATGGGCTAGCACAAGTTATGGTGTCACTGGTAGGTTACGACCTATAGAGGAAGCCTAATTACAAGTCGCTGACGGCAACTCCAGAGCGGAAACCCCTTTGGAAACCAACAACACTGCGGTTCCCAGTTCTTGGAAGCATCTTCACTGTGACAGTTTTGATGATAATCGGCCTGGAAACTTTGGCATATCTCAGTATTGGCAAAAATAATTCGAATGGCGGTGGACTTGCTTTCGCAGCCACAGTCGACGACATATCCACAATTGCAACGGTGTCACATCTTTATCTCCCCACCGTGATTGCGGTTCTTTACGGTATGATTTGGAGTTGGGTTGACTTGGACAGCAAACGCCTTGAGCCCTGGTTCCAGCTTTCTACACCAGATGGTGCTGCTGCAGAAGATTCCATATTGTTACAGTATCCGTTCGACTTCATGCCATTCGTACCGATACGAGCTGCACGCCGCAGGTAAGCCATTCCATCCATACAACACTACAGTAACGGATTTAACGGTTTGTAGACATTGGGCTGTTTTAATTACCGGAAGCGCCATGATGCTTGTTACGTGGGCAATTGTACCCTTCCAGTCTGCCATATTCTCCACGGGTACAGTCACTCGGACCAGAGAGGCACTAATGGCTACTACTGGATCTCTCATGCCTTTGGAGAACCAGAAAGTCGCACTCCATTCTCAGTTCCTCAACACTGCGTATGGTGTATCTTGGCTAGACCAGGATGTACCTCCCTATACGACAAAGGAGTACGCATTACAGCCGTTTTCTCCTGCCACTAGCGACGTCACATCCTCAGGAAACGATACATGGTCGTCTTCCACACTCGCCTACTATACCAACCTTACCTGCACACCAGCAATTGTGAAACCCGCGAGGGCAGATAGCTACACTTTTGATAACGGAAATGGATGTGTAACCTATGAAATCGCCCCTCAAGGCGCGTCATCTTCGAAGTTCGTGGTCATGTATATACCATATTTTGATGACCCTAACATCGACTGGGCATTACGGAATGAAAATTGCACCATCGAGCACACTCACAACTTTCTCGCGGTGTGGGGCCAAGCACAGTACATTGGAAATACTACATACAGGAAATTCGGCAATATTAGCGCACAATTTTGTCGCCCAACGTATCATGTTCGGCCTGTCACTGCCACAGTGAACGCAACTAGCCGCGCAGTTATTAATATCGATGACACAAGTGTCCCAGATGCGGATTTGCCTCTACCAGAAACTGATTTCAACATCACAAATTTCGAATACATAATAGGGACAGGTGCGTCGCAATACCACGTCGGCAGGCCCCTGGAAAACGATTTCCCGGATATAGCATTAGTTCAGCAATTACCAAGGTTGCTCAAATTTAATATGTCAGGTCCATTCAACAGTATGGTTGGCTACGGAATGGCGGCCAGCTCTGGCCAAGTAAAGGACCTTGCCGATCCTTCTCAGATGCACAAGGCGTTTGAATCCGCGCACAAGTTATTATTCTCAACGGCCGTGGCAACAATGACAACATCCAAAGAACCAACAACGAACGAACGAATTGGGCTGGTAATAGATCAGCCAGGGAGCATAATTTTTGTCAGGTCGTTTTCAATTGTCGTTGAAGTCTTCTTGGCAGTTGTGGGTATTTTAACTTGTGTTCTATGGTTGGTTTATCAACAGCGTCAGACGAACATGACACAAGATCCAGCTTCGATCTCCGATATAATGAGACTTGTCTGCAACACCAGGGAACCGTTGCGGGGTTTCAGTGACAGTGGTACCCTAACTACTAAACTGCTGGGGGAGAGGCTTCGCGGCCATAGGTATCGCCTAAACGCATATAACAAAGGCGGTATTACTGAGATGCGCTTGGAATCTATCAAGCAAGTGGCCGGACAAGATCCTGAGAAATCTGTCGAATTTCAGTCCAGTATCGACTGCCCGGAGCAGTCTCAAGCAATTCGGCCCTTTGAACTTACGTTTACTACAGGGGCCATAGTGGGAGCTATTATAATTGGGGCTATTGCTTCCTTGTCGTACCTATATCACCGAATTACGAAGTTCAATGGTAACTAATTTGGGCACTCTCTATGAGAGGTTTGTGCTAACAACGCTAGGGTTGGCGAGGCCATCAAGCAACCCGCTCGTTCTCTCTATTCTGGAGAATCTAGTGCCAACAGCATTTGCGACGATCAATGAGCCTTTTTGGATTCTTCTTAATCGACTGTTATGCGTTCTGCAGCCATTTACTGATTTACGGAATGGAAAGGCAAAACCGGATGCAACAGTTGACGCTAAATATACATCGATTCCACCACAGCTTGCTGTCTGGCGAGCTCTCAGGTCCGGCCACTTCCTCTTGGCAACGGTCTGCGTCATGGCCATTTCCATGAATGTGCTCGCAGTAGCACTTAGCGGCATCTTCAACGAGTCCTTGAGAGATACAAAACTCCCCACCAGTTCGACAACAATCTATAATCCGGCTCTAAATGGAACCCCTGACATAAGGAGGAGTGCCGCTTCATTTTATTCAATCACCTACTCTGACCACTTCTATGCTACGTTAGCAAATCTTAGAGGAAATGCATCCCTACCACCTTGGGTTGATGACAGTTTTTTCTACCTTCCTTTCAACTTGCCGAATGCAGAGCAACCTTCTGAGAAGCAATTGTCTATTGACGGGTATTCGGCAGTAACCCGGGGGTTTGGCATCGACCTTGCTTGTGAGCAGATTTTCCAAGAAGGAGGCAATGACACACTGGCATTCCGCCCAAAAGATAATGGCTCAATGGCAGAATTAAGCATGGTTCACAAGCTTGCTGATGGCGGCAATGTTACATGTTCCAGTACTCTCAATCTCAATGAGGGGGACTTTTACACCGAACCGTGGACGAACGATACTTGTGCATTTGAGATTGTGACTGCCCTTGAGTTAAATGATACAGGTAGCAGTTTACCTGACAACGGATATTGCAGTTCCGCCACAGTTGCTGGGTGGGCCAGGATCGGACCCGCCAGCTCCGCGGTGACGCAAGGCACCTCCTCTACCAATGCAACTAATGGGAGATCTTTTGAGGCAGCATTTATGCGGTGTCTACCAACACTCAGAACTGCTTTATTTAACATCACCGTTGACTCTACGGAACGGATTCTTTCTTCGACAAGGGAAGGCGAGTTCGACACCGATCTTCGGCCGTACGGAACGGGAGCTGCAATTCTTTCTTTAATAGCGCAAACATCGACTACCGTTGTAGAACGCACTGGTCAAATTCCCCGATGGCACAATGACACCTTCGCCATAGACTGGATAAACTCACTTTTGAAAATCCAACTCAACTCCTCCGACTTAATCAACCCAGCAACGCCTGTGCCAGATATCCCAACAGTTATCCCGCACTTTGCTGGAATGTATCAACGACTAGCCGCCGTGATGTTTTCTTTCGATACGGCGTTGTTTGAGAAAGCGCCAGCCAATGCTATGATAGCAGTCCAGATCCACACCAAACAAACTCGAATATTTATGACACCTACAATGTTCTACATATCCATCACCATCCTAGTTCTCCAACTATTCACTCTTGTAGTGTATTACGCAATGAGGCCCCGTCGATTCCTCCCAAGAATGCCGCTCTCCATCGCCTCTGTTATCGCCTACGTTTCAGCCAGCCAGGCGGCCCGGGACTATGGCAACCGGTCAAGTGAGAAATCGCCAGAGACAAGGTATGGATACGGACGATTCAAGGGAGCTGACGGCCGTGTCCACGTGGGGATAGAGAAAGAACCTCTCGTTATACCTTTGAAGAGCAAGAATCCAGATGTTAAAAGGCGAAAGTGGCGAATTGGACGCTCATTGCCTCCTGAAGAACCGCGGGTTTGGATCTAATGTTTCTATCCGGACAATTTAGTTGATGCCGCTGAAACTATATAAGCTAAAATCTACTCATAATTTATCACATTCAAATCAAACGGCTTCGGTGCATTAACGCAATGAACTCACTATAGTCACCGGGGGTACCAGCTCGCTCAAAAAAGGTTTGGTTAGGAGCGGTTCTATTTCCGAGGCTCAAGCGTATACCCCTCACTCATGTATACAGTTCACTACTATCAGCACACACCTCACAGTACGGTTCATATAATTTTGATGAAGTTGGAAGTTAAATCAACGATTTGACTCAGTAAATTCATATCTTTTAATTCCTAGACATGTTCCTTGTTCTGGCCCCTATATTCTGACACACAACACAAAACTATGTACAAGAATTTGTGAATCCATGACGCCTGACCCGATGTCCCCAACTCGTAAAAAATACACAATTACATCGACCTGCGATCTAATGTGCTCTTTACGAAGAGTAAGCCTGGTGACGGCGGATGTGCTCGTTCGAGAAGCGAACGGCACGTCTTGGCTTGGCGGCGTTGACGATCTTCATGTTTTGAGAGATGCCAGTCTCGCATGTGGTTCCGGCGGCGACAGACTGAACAACAGACCACTCGCCAGAAGCGCAGCGTTGGAAAGAGGTTCCGCTGATGCAGTTCCATGAGCCCTCCTGGCCTGGGCAAGGTGAGCCAGCGGCGGTCTCAGAGCTGCCAGCGGTGGTATCGGTGGTGTTGTTGGCTGGGACGTCCGCATCAGGCACGGTAGCATCAGGTGTGGAAGAGCCAGATGTCACGTTTGTAGGACCAGTGGGAGCGGCGCTTGCGACGGGGGCAGCAGAGGAAACTGGGGCGGAAGTCGCGACAGGGGCGACAGTTTCACTTGCGTTGGGTGCGACTGTGGCGAAAACGCCGCCCTTGATACCGGAGGGGGTGGCAGCAGCAGACGACGTAGCCTTCGGGGCATCGGATGAACCGCTACCACTTGATCCGCTGGCAGCCTGGCAGTTTCCTTCCGGGCCCTTGAGATCACCTGACCCGAGCTTCTCGACGGACTCGCCTGGGTTGGGGAATAGAAGGTCGACGCTCTCCTTGGTCGTGCAGCCGTTTTCGATGTTTGCCGTGAACATGTCTGGGAGAGCGTCGTAGGCGGCAGTGTCGCGCTTTGACTTAGAGTTGCCCCCAGTGATGTCGATTGGCGCACAGTTCATGTACATCTCACGGTTGCCAACCTTGTTGAACCAAGTCCAAGCAAGAACGGCATTGCCAGTTGGAAGGCTGTCGGGGATGCTGAAGCTGTAATCATCCGAGATAGGGGTATCGGGGCCGCCGCTGAGGTTGCCTTCGACGCCACGTGCCGGGCATCCTCCTTCAATAGAGTGGATGACCTTCCAGACACTGTCCTTTGTTGGCTTCTCGTCGTATGTGATGGAGATCTGGCATGATCCACCACCGTGGACGGCACTGCCGACGAAGTTCAGTGGCTGCGTGGAACCGAGGGCCATGGGGTTGCTAGCGCCCTCTGGGTCGTAGACGCCACCACGCTGCTTGCAAGGAAAGTCGCTTCCATCAGCGAGGAGGGGGCTGTTGTTGAGAGTAGACTTTCCGAATGGCTTCGGAGTGGTCATCATAATGTGGGCGCTCGCGTACGAGGCCATGCCGAGAGTGGCAACGATGGAAGATGTGAAATGCATGTTGATAGTTGTGTTGGTAATTCGTGCCGGACGAGATTGAGATACAAGATTTCTAGGCTTTTATATTGCCAATTGAATGATGCTAGAAAGCGAATAATGTTAGCCAGCCACAATGGTATATTCACTGTTCGCCTGGTATCGGATAGAATATTCGAGTTCTATTGTTCGAGGTCGACAATAGAAACAATAAGGTTATTGACTGAATGGGCTGGAACACCACACACAGTTCTATTGTCTCGCTAGAGCCAACACTGGAGTGAATTTTGATTCTCCCAAAACAGCAATGGTATAATCTCATCGTTTTCTCGGATACCAGATACCAGAGATCGACAGTGGAGGAATAGTATTACATACCGAGTACTTTTTGCTTAAGCAAGATCGAGTCTTTTAGACTTGGCGATTTGAGGGAATGTGAGAGGCGTGTATGCTGCTCTGGATATCAAGGATGGTAATGGTTTGCAAATGCCACAGGCAGGAAAAAAGGAATGATAGATCTCCGAATATCGAATTCGTTGAAGAGATGTAGGTCTAGCCTGTAAAATGAAGTGCAAACAAGAATGTTTAATCGCCAAGGACTTGTGAGACGGAAGAAGAGGAAGGGGGGGGTTCCTGGGTTCTTTATAGCATGGAGATGGGACGGGAGAGGGGAGGGGAGGCAAATGGAGAGGACTGGGGACCTGACTACTCGAGTAAGTCTCGGGAGCCATAGTGGTTCCTGACTTGCGTGGACCCTGTGGATCCGAGTACATATGTTGTACCTGCAGCGGTGGGCCAGAGCGCGCTACTCTATGCTCCTTGAGATGGCGAAGGAGGCCAGTGGGAGTGCACGGTGGGCTGGGCATAGCCGGGAGGTGAAGCATGAACATTTGCGGAGTATGCGTGGAGCAAATGTGGTTTGTCCGATGGAGTCCCCTACGCATGAAAGTCTTACAAGCTAGTGCGCAAGGTTCCGACAGGGGGTGCAAGCGGGATTCCCGAGAAACGGCTTGACTGGACACGAAGCATCCTGGACGTAGTCGAGTAAGTCAACGACTCGACAACACGGGAGAGAACCAAAGACATGATGGGAGAGGATGCGACGAGAGTGGCTGACCGAAGAACGACGCGGACGCGGCGTGTAAAAGTTTGAAACAATTTGTTTCTTTGTCACTTCTAGTCCGACCGTGTCTTCGCTTTGATGACTCGTAGCGTGGTCTTTGTCTGAATGGTGTGCACATGTTGACGACATGGGTACCACATCGAGGAGTATCAATCATTCACTGGCCATCCCCCGAGCCGAAGAGGCAAATAGGTCACCTATCTCAACTACCGTTCCTGGCTAAATGAAGCTGTATGCTCTAGCTAGTCGTAGCTGCCTTGTTCTTGCTCGTACCTCTGAAAATTCGCCCATCTGAGGGGCGTGTCGATACCGTACCTGCATTCTTGCCGTTTTCCCCTCAGCCACATGTCTTTGAGGCTGGCGCGGTATTTTTCAATGGTGGGGCGAATGGAATCCCAGAGCCGAAGTCGCAGGGGTGTGGCGTGGGGCAGCATTTATCCCGGTATGCCAGCTGGCTGGTGTATCTGGTCGGCCATGAACGGGCCCCGCAGGTGGCCGTTCTGCAGACCCCAAATGCCTCCTTGGGCACCAAACCACCACTGTGGTGGCCAAGCTGTAGCCTGGGAATGCGGCCGTATGGAAACGGCCACCACCTGTAACCAGGTCAGCACTCATAATAGCTACGGTGAGCATTGTGCGCCTACACGCCAACTCCCATAGGGCTGGTAGCTGTAGGAATCAGTCGCGACGGCCTCATGCGGGCTTGATTCCACACCGCGTTTTCAAAGTCCAACTAGAGGCGCGAGTCCTCCAACAACACGGAATTCCTAGACGCTTAGACGCCCCAAAAAATAAATTTAGGCTTCAGCATAACAATCCGGTGAGGCCGCTGCAGTAGACTCTTCAGAGCTGAGCTCAGGCATCTGGGGAGGAGTTTAGCGGTGCTCAGCCACTGCCATCTGACAGGAAATGCGCAATGCACTGGGAACGCACAGGCAAGGAAGGCACAGGTTCTGACAGCAAATGCACAAGGTACTGGGAACGCACAGGGAAGGAACAGGCTCCCACTCCATAACGGACCTCCAGCAGGGCAGGCAGTGTTGCATGTCTCCTCCCAGCTCATGGAGGCACAGGCTCCCACTGAATAACGGTCCTTCAACTGGGCGGTTTTGCCTGTCGCCTCTCAGGTCCCCCTTGACTCGCACTAGAAAAACGGGATCACGACAGAACAAAGAACGGCCATCCGTATGGCCCATGTCGATTCCCCTCAGTGGTACGTCCCGCAAAACCGGTTGGCTGACATCTGGTGGGCCTCACCGGCCCACTTTGCCAGCCACCACTGGGAATGCAACCTTCCATCTCGAGGCCCCCCTGCTTCTCCCCAGACCCTCACCAAGGATGACGCGAACAAGCGAGACCGCTTCGTGGCCACCTAATTCGTCCGCCCTGTATCTGAAACGACGCCTCGTCTCAGCATAAGAAATTTTATACGACTTACATGTCAAATAAGACAAAGCGACGACGAGGATAGGACAAAGGATGGAATGGGGATTAGCACAAGGTGGCATCTGGAGCTTTTGAGTGGTGGTCGCTGTCAAATTGATCACTTTAGCTTCACGTTTGACTTGACTTGTACCTCCCTCCACTGTAGGATTCGGATTGGCGATTTGACAGACCGCGGAGTATCATCTGTACCATGGTAGCTGAGTGGCGGGCTTCGGCGCGTTTTCCGGAGACGCGATTCGTATGTATTTCGTTCTCGATTTTCCTTTGAGATGGCGCACAAAGTACTTGTACCGATCATGATCGGCGACTTTCGAGATCCACAGAGGCGAGACTCCGCTTGCCAAGCATGTCCGGTTCCCAGCCTCTCCTCGGTTTTTTGCTTCTGTACCCTTCGAGGCCCACTTCTGTCCAGAAACCCCTCTCAAGACTTGCACCACTTTTAACTACTTGCACCGCTTTTGCACCGCTTTTGCGGGCCTATTTGGGGCGAAGAGGTCGGGGTGAAACCCTCGCCTCATGCACCTACACGTAGATCACGTTTCTTGAGTCTTCAACTTCCTCAGTGGGACAAATGGCTTGTTGCCTTTTGAGCATTGCCGAAAGACCGAATGTGTGATTTTGAAATTCATAGGCGAGGGCTGTGCTTCGGCGATACTCCCTCGCCGAACGCCGCCGACCCTTGGAAGAGTAGCAATATCTTGCAACGCATGAATCTGGCAAATTTAACGTGACCTTGTAATTGCCATTGTGGATCTCGTGATCAGGGATTTGGCAAGGCTTTGCGGTGGCATTGCGGCGGATGCTGTGCTATTCTTGTCGTGAAGTGTCAAGGCTTTCTCCTGTGTAAATTGCCATTATGGGTCTGACATTAAAGATCTGAGCTTCTCCACGATCCCTTCCTGCACCTAGACGTGTAATTTAGCTACTCGCCATGCACCGGTGTCCATAAACAGATATTCCGCATTGTCAAATTTCAGAATATTGAGCTGTCCATGCATTGATCCACCCTGTCACAGTGTAACTCTATCCTCGAGCTCAAAATCATCGTAACACAACAGCGGACGCTCCCGGAGTGAAACAGAATATCCCCATCACTGACCTTGCCGACCCGTCATCTCCGGTCCTGGCACCAAGAGAAGCTTCTCAGCCAGGCCCCAGAAGAACCTGCCTCATCCAGCAATACACGTTCGGCCTCTTGGATCTGAAACTCTGGCGTCCGTGATGGATCACACGTGGAGAGTGACTGATCGAGCCACGTGATTTTATGGATTTTGCGACTTGTGATATGTGATTCGTTGATTCGTGAATTCGTGTGATGCGTTTCACGTTTCGAGTGTCGCGAGAGTCGGGAGAGAAAAGTGACGTGGCGATGTGTTTGCTGTTGTGTTTGGTGAGATGGGATGATTGGTATGTGCATACATGGGATGATGTGAAACAGAAATGAGGATAGGAGTGCAATGTGTGCAAAAGGAAGGTTTCTTTTCCGTGGTTGGTTGTGACGTTACGCGCCATATGGGTCGGAAACAGATGAGAGGATGGGCTGATGGGGATAAGGAGAACCAACAACCATACAACAACAATACACGTAGGCGAGAGAACAACGCCCTTTCCCACCTCAGCCCAAGCTTCTTTGTGGCTCTATGTCTCTTGGAAACAGGAGAAAGAAATTGCCAATCTTTTTTACTTTCTTTTGACTCCACGTCTATCTCAACATTTTCCAATTCTCTACCTATTAAACGCTGTTTATCATGCATTGCGTCTATGGGTAATTTCAAATCTACAACTGCATTTTGCGGGAAGAGCTTCTAGATCCATACAAGATCGATTCTCGTCGGAGTTAACAGCTCACACCGTGCTCTTCAGCGCATCCGGCTCAGAGACCTCAGCTTCCTTTGCCGCAATGCCGGCGACCACCGAGGCGATCCTGCGCTTTTCTTGCTCCTCATCTTCAACAGAACCCCCTTCAATTTCAAATCCCTTCGCTGTTTCGGCCGTTCCCGCTTTCCCATCGCCGTCTTGGCTCCCCCTTTCCGTTCCGGAGTCATAGTGGTCAATGGACCCATCGTTCTCAGGTCCATCAACCCAGTTCTTCATCTTCTCGCGGCGGAAATCCGCAAATAACCACTCCGCCTTTTCAAGACGCTTCTCGCCCAGATCCCAAACGTAAGTCTCCGCCGTTACCATGTTTCTTTCCTCCTCCTTGGAGGCCTTGACCTTCTCCATCTCCTCCTGTTTGATGTTCCCATGTGCGTCAAATACCTCGGCCTCAAGCGCTTCTATCTCGACATGCACGCGTTTGTACATATCGCCTTCAAAGTGATCCAGCCACTTCACATCGTCTTTGGTAAGGCCGCTTATCAGGGTCCCAAGCACCGTATGGTTGGGCTGTGCAATGATGGCGGGGAAGTCTGCGTTGATGACCTTACGGCGGGAATAGTTTCGCAGAAGTGCCGGAGTGAGGCGCAGATGAGAGATGATTTCTGGGAGGGGATTCTCAGTCCCATAGCAGACACGATATAAAATCTGAGGGACCATCTATGAGGTCGTTAATAGAGGGGGTGTGAGAGAGAGAGCGGGGTAACTAGTTTCTTACCAATGTGCCGTAGACAAAAGCTGTTCGTCCATTTTTAGGCTCAGAAGGGAGGTAAATTGACGCGCCATCTCCACTGGTGGTTGACATGTTGTCTGTTGCAAGTTCCGTTGTTCTCTCGAAGTCTATGTTGGACTGTGAAGTCTCACTTGCAGCTTCCCCTCGTGGTAGATTTTGGAGTGTCGCTTCCGCCAAATGCGAATCAAAGAGTGCAGGAGAGCGGTTGTAAATTTCCAAATACAGAATATTCAGAATAGCTTCCTATTCACGGGGTATTTAAAACATATTAACAAAGAATTCAAAAAACCAACGCAGTTTCAGTCGTTTGCAACCCCTCAATACACCAACAAAAGAATGATAAGATAAGGAAGGTGCTTTGTCTGGGGAATAAATGACGCTAATACAACATGGGTTAGTCAGGGGAAAGTATATTCCGACGCACTCCGACGCACACACACCAAAAACTTTCGACAACGCGTCCATCTGTGAACTTCATCATTCTTGCAGCAATTGAACCATTATGGCTCACTAAGCTACTTTATTGATTCCCTACCAATACATGAGAACTATACCATTTTTTGGCATTATTACCACTTTGAGATTCCTCACAGCTATGCTAGACGTGAATCCTCTCGAGCCCCCAGACAGATTCTATCACAATCTACGAGTCATATTCGAGCTTGGAATCGTGGATTCTGGATTTCAATTCCTTTATTCATGGTGATCAAGTTCTCATGCAGCGGCAGGTATCATCCCCAAGATCCCAGACATTATACACGTCGTACTGTCGTCCGAACTTTAGGTCAAGCTTCATCTCCCTTCCTTCACCGACTCTTGACTTCCATCAAATACGCCAAACTATTTCAAATTCCTTGCTATCAGCATACAATCCTCCAGAATTGAGGGCTATCCAGACCCCTCTTCCACATGTGACCATCGTCACTCTGCCATTCTCTTGGTTTCCCTATTCTTTCTAGTCTTGTCCCCAAGATCCCCAGTTGATTGTTGTCGCAGTTCTGGTATGACTGAAAAAACTAAATACATTAAGAGGTATTTCACAACCCACCCCTCATCAGTCTTTGCTCTCTGTTTCAAACAGCTCTCAAATGGGAAACGATGCCTAGGAATTAAGGGATTTTAGGTTAAAGCCGCTGTGCCTCTAGAAATAGACAGCCGGCGTGTCTTCATGGCCGCACTTCCAATCTGATCCCATGTCTTTCATATATATATACTGCTTATTCTCACCTTCGACTTTCTTACTGACAGTTTCTAAGTATATAGGGTAGGCCAACGATGGTCTCTATGCCAAAACTGCCAACACTCACAACAGTAAGCTCCCTCATTTCATTTTCGAAGCTTTCACACCCCTTTCTTCCTCCCCAAGTTATGTCCCTGTGGTACATGCAACCGGGGACGGCGGAGTCACAAACCCAAACCCATACCGAGCATAATATGATGATTATTGTTCCCTATTACATGAAAGCCGTTATTAGGAAGCGGCGACGGGATTATCGTACATGGTATATTCTGATTATGCGTCTCTTGACCTCAACTTATCTTGTCCGAATATGAGACATCAGACCCTGCCTTGCATCGGGATATGCTGACGTTATTCTTCTGGATTAGGTACTCCCTGAATATTTTCTGGTAGATAGTCTTATTAAATGCATAATCTAATGATGATAAAATTCAATGCTTCACTTCTATACCCGTGCAACTTAAAAACTCTGGAGGGACCGTATTGGAAGTATCTGTTACAAAGGTTTATAACTGTTCATGAAAATAAACTCTGTCATACTACATCATGAAAGTGATGCTGACGTTGGCTACTGTGAGCCATATCGGCTCAACGAAGTATGACTCCAAAAATCCCATAAACGTACCCCTGTTCGGCGTCTTGTCACCCCTTATATTCCACCATACTCAAGAACATGTCACCTACGATCATAGACTCAAGAGAATTGGGCATCCCGTCCACCTACCCACCCCCTCAGCCTCTATCTCTTGCCCCCTTCACCTCAGTGCCTGAAAGCACCCAATTCCCACTTCCACCACCCCTTAAAATCCTGGGTATGCACCTCGATCCCCAACTCCTTCAACGCCCTCGTACTAAGGTGGCAATCAAACGGCCTCTGCACGCCCGTATTCCCTTCATTCCCCTTCGTATCCTTCTCCATATTATCCAAACCCAGCCCCATCAAATGCGCAAACATCTCGCACATCTCATACTTGGTAAACAGATCCTCCGCCGAAAACTGCAGTATGCTGGGCAACCCCTCCGCCTCCCCCGCCTCCATCTTGGAAGTGTAGAGCGCAGCGACATCAGCAACCGCCCTCGCCACATCCTCCGTGTTCGTGGGGAACCGCTTAGCCCACCCATCCATAACCACCTTCTCCTTCTGCGCCTTCAGCACCGCATTCACCAACGAATTCACCGCGCTATCAGCGTGCTTATCCGCCTTCCCATACAGCACCGGCACTCTAAACACCACGCCCTTCCCCTTCCCACCAGCAGCAGCATAAGCCTCCTCCACCGCTTTCTCCCCGTCCAACTTCGTCTGCCCGTATAAATTCGTCGGCGCAGGCGTCGCGGAGGTTTCGTAGGGAGCCTCGCCGGGGGCGCCGGAGAAGACGTAGTCTGTGCTGATGTATATGAGCACTGCCCCGCGCTTGGCGGTCTGCTCGGCGAGAGAGCGGGTGGCTGCTACGTTGAGGGCGCGCGCAGCGTCGGGGTTGGCGTCGCAGGAGTCGGGGAAGCGGTTTGCTGCGCCTGGGGGGTATTAGTTTAAGTTTCTGTGTGGTACCAGCTGGGTAAGATTGGGGGGAGGGGGGCGTACAATGCACGACGACGCTGGGCTTCACTTCATCGAGTGTTTTGGCTACGGCGGCGTCGTCGCTGAGGTCGACTGCCAAGATGGCGGGGGGATTGGCGCGGGTGAGGCCTGTGCCGGTTACGGACCAGGATTTGCGGTTGAAGGCTGTTGTGACGGCGCGGCCAAGGAGGCCGGAGGCGCCTGTTACGACGGCTGTTTGGGAGGACATTGTGGTGGGTGTTGTTGTTGAGTTGGGGGGATTGGGAATGAGGTTGAGGTTGGGGTTGAGATGGAGGGGTTATGTGGAAGCGGAAGCGGGATGGGATGATGTCACGGTGCTTGGTTTATTTATGTTTGGAGCTTTATTTTTTTGTAGGTACATGGAATTAATTCAAGTGGTCTCTAATCAATATGTATGGAAGCCTTTTTGTTGGCATTTGCGGTGCAATTGATTAAAGTGAAGCCTTTTTGTTTGTGGTGTTGTTGCCTTGACGCGGTTGTGCCCATCTTCACCATCCAAAAGCTCAAGGCACCAGCGTCGGTCCATCAATAAATATATCCTCGAGAACCCCGCCCTCCTTCAATCCACGACCAGTATTGTATCCAGTATCCATCATTCAGAGTGCTGTCGTTGTATGAATCCCATTGATCTTCTTTCTTCTTCTCCGCAACCACCCATCAAGAGCAGCAGGCGATGAAAAACGCGAAGTTTATTCTCTTTCGAGAAAGTCATGTTCCAAAGATTCCCTCCCAGTCCGAAAACCGAGAGGAGCGGTCATAGTTATAGTTTTCAACTAGCAAAAATGTGATCTCGGACGAATCCTCACTGATACACATAAAGCCCGTGCACTAGGTTAAAGAGAAAAAGAAGAAAAGAAGAGGAAAAGGAACTGGGGCGGAGGAAGACTTTATAGTCCGGAAAGGCACGCTAAGCGAAGGGGTTTGCGCGCCAAAATGGGAATGGTGTGGTGGGCAAACAGTGGGCAAACACTGCAAACTTTTACTAGCGCGCGTTTTGTTTGTTTACCCTTGTCGCTGCATCGTGGTAGCCTTACGGCCTCATTGCCAGCCTTGTCGTATGTTGTCGTCCAGATCATACTTCAGTATATACGCAACTCTACTCTTTAAATTCTGTCTTCTCATTTAAATATAATCAATCATGCACTCAAAAGTATCGATATGCCCATACCGACACATCCACGCTTACAATAACCAAGTCACGAGAATTATCAATATATATAGATTCCAAAATTAAACATTATAATCATATTATCATCTACCTTTCTTCACGACTTTCAAAATAGCCTCCATCCCCAAGTCCTTCAACCACCTCCCCGTATTCAACAAACCACCAGTCTTCAGCCACCTCCCGACATTCACACCCAGCTTGCCCTCATCACCTACCTCATTCTCCTCCCCCCTTCCCCACAGAAAGTCTCGACGCCAGCCTTTTAGCAGCTCCTTTCCACCCCCCAGTCCCCGGCTTCGAACTCGTCCCCTTACTATACGAGCTCGCCCTCTCCCCACTAATATTCCTCCCCATCCCCGTCTGATACCCACGCGACCCCCTGCCCGACGCTCCCTCGCCGAGGTGCTGCGAGTCGTCAAAGCTGCGCGTGCTGCTCGCGCTCGCCTGGCTGCTCCTCCTGGGCCCGTAGGCAGAGTCGCCGGCGCGACCGCCCGGGTTATACGGGTCCTCCATGGCGGAGGCGGAGCGGGGTCCGCGCGCGCCGCCGGCGTTGTACTCGTCGTCGTCGTAGTAGGACGAGGCGCGCTCGGTGCCCATCGCGGGGTTCTGGTGGCCGTAGGTTTGCGTCCCGTGCTGGGGGAAGGCAGCGGGGCCCATGCCGGTGTTGTTTACGTTGTCGGAGTACGACTGTCCGCCGCCGGACTGGCCGTAGTTCTTACCCCAGCCCTGGGCGTTCATCTCGTCGTGGTTGTCGTAGCCACCACCGACGTACTGGTTGGTGTTGTCGTAGGAGGACATTGTGTGTGCTTGTGTTGCTGGTTCTCTCTTTGTTGAATTTGTATTTGGGAAATTTGGGAATCAGTAGTTTGGGGTTGATGCAGCTGGATGGGGGTTGCGGGAGGGCGTATATATAGGCTTGAGGAGCCCATCCTGCAGTTCCTAGACCTTCTCGTTCCGCGTCACATTCTGCGCTCGTGAGGAGAAAAATTATGGATATCTCCTCAATTTTTTAGCGGTTATGACCATTCGAAGCTTACCCGCACAGCTATAGCTTTCGGAGACGGAGCTCACCGACCACTCAGGGGCTGCGAAATGTCTATCCAGAGGCAAAATCGAGCTTGATGGAAGACAGGTAAAACCTTTACCAGGTACGATATTTGTGGGTAACACGGAAAAACCCTGCATTACGTAGATTGAGGGTGTAGTGACCTGGATTTAGAGGTTTGGGGTCCAATTGGAGGTATTCTCGTGATATTGTTCATGATGTCATGGACGTAACATACCCAGAACAAAATATCCCCGGTTTACTCACCCAAAAAAAGAGCTGGGAGATAAGATACTGTGCATGTGATCACGTACTGTGCATATTGCTCCCTAGTTTGCTATTATAGTAAATTTGTATCAGCTTGCAGTCTTGTGGTCTAGTAGTCTAGCTATCAGTATCTTGACTTTTGAAGGTTGTACGAAGAATCGAAAGGACTTTTAACCCTAGCGCCTCTCCTCTACTTTGTCCTCTTGTAAATCTTGCCCAAGAAGCTCTCAAACACAGACTTCTTCAGTCCCTCGCTCTCATCAGTCTCATCAATCAGCTTCCTGATATTGCCCACCTCCTTCTCTTCGTACTCCTGGTATAACTTCTCCAACGCCAACTCGTTGTACAGCTTCTTCACAACAGCCTCGTTATCCTTGTTCTTCCTTCCGTAGTTCTCCTCGAGGACCTTGCGCTGTTCCGGGGTTGCGATGGAAAGAGCCTTGTTGACGAGCCACGAGCACTTGTTGTCCAGGATATCCGTGCCAATCTTGCCAATGTGCGCTGGGTCACCGAAGTTGTCAAGGTAGTCGTCCTGAATCTGGAAGTAGGTGCCGAGGGGAATGAGGATGGCCTCGGCTTGCTTGAGGTTCTTCTCGGTCGCAATGCCGAGCTGGTGGAGAGCAAGGGCGACGGGGAGGTAGAAGGAGTAGTATGCAGTCTTGTAGATGACGATGAAGGTGTACTTCTCCATGGAGAAGTTATCCAAGTCAACCTTGTCCTCGGGTGCGGTGAGCAGATCGCAGGTCTGGCCAAGCTCGGTTTGGAAGGTAACCTCGTGGAAGAGCTCCATAAGGTCGACGTATGACTTGTGCGAGCGGAAGTACTTCTTCAGGAGAATGTAGATGGCAGACTCGAGCATGAAGGCATCGTTGATGGCAATCATTCCAACCTCAGGCTGGCGGTACCAGCAGGGCACACCGCGGCGGGTGATGCTGCTGTCCATAATGTCGTCGGATACGAGAAAGTATGCCTGGAGGAGCTCGGTCAACCAGCCGAGGGTTGCGGCCTTGAAGTATTCTTCCTCGTTCAGCTCCTTGCCGGTCATGAGCGAGACGGAGTCGGGAACAGACATGCCGCGGTTGCATTTTCCGCCGATTGCGTTCGCATTCAGGTTCTATTAACTCGTTAATTGGGCTCGGACATGTGGCGTGGCCTGCGTACGTTCTTGAACCAATCCAGTGCCTGCTGAGGAAGGCCATACGACTTTGAGTGGGCGAGGACATCCTCAACAAGAGTTGGGAAGATCGACTCGAACTTCTCGAGGGAAGCGGACTTGGCCATTCTGAAATTGAGAATGCGGAGATGGGAGTGTGAGGTTTGAGGAGTTGTGTTGGAGAGGAAATGCGGGGGAGGGGAGAAGATCAATTAAATTGGGGACTTTAATGTGAGAAGGGCGGTGGAGGGGTAACAATTGTTGTCCCGCTTCCTAGGGGTTTGGCGGTGTGCAAAAGGGGAAGGCTTGGATTCTAGGGTCGGCAGAATATCCGGCGCGACAGGCATTATCAACATCGCGGTTCCTAAATTGGGGAATTTGTATATAAACAGACTTTGCCGCATTTTCCACACACGAATGTAGATTTCGAGGGCCACTATATTCGCCAAAGCTACTAGAGTTTATAAATCGGCCTGCTGCGTTTCAAGTCTGCCCCCCGGAGCGAATCTCCGACTTATATATACAAATCACGCGTGCTGTACCGTACGAGACCAGATACAGCGCCCCAGCTCCGTTGAGACGATTAAGCGGTCGGAACCACCAAAACTTAGGCTTGAATAGCTGTGGATGGGACTAGCCTGCTAGGGGTAGGCGACATCGACATGGCTCTCAGCGAGCGAGAGACAGGCCAGCTTCGCGCGGCACTCCAGGAAGCAGTAGTGAAGTGCTCGGAGAGATGTCTCTACCAGTCGTCGAAATGGTAAGTTATTCTCCTCTCCGTAAGATACAAGGCTAATGAAGTATACATAGGGCCGCAGAACTACTCACATCCCTTCCCGAAGAAGATGCGCCAGAACCCGAAGATTCGCAAATGACCGAAGTACTGGCCAGCGGCATGCCGCCTATTGTTGTGACGGGGAACTTGGACCCCGAAGAGTCGGCTCTGGAGGTGAAGGAGATTAATAAATATTTACTGGCGAAATCGTTCTTCGACTGTCGCGAATTCGATCGCTGTGCATCGGTATTTCTGCCGGAAACAATGCTATCGGGGGTCTTGTCGACAGAGCCATTAAGTGCCAGCCAGAGTCCCGAAACGTCGAAGGGCAAGGGCAAGGCGAGGCAGTCAACAACGGCAGCACACCCGCCATTGGGCGCTAAACTACCCAGACTGAGTCAAAAGAGTCTATTCCTTGCGTTATATGCGAAGTTCATGTCCGGCGAGAAGACGAAGGATGAGGACAGCGAAATGGTTATGGGCCCGCATGACAGCGGGAAGACAATAAATAAGAACCTGGTGACTATAAGTAGGTATCTGGAGGCTTGGTTCCAGGAAAGGACCACAGAATCAGGAGAAGTTGTGGGCTCCCAGGGGTGGCTGGAATACCTTTATGGCGTTGTCCTCGCGAAAGAGAAGAACGAAGAGGAGGCCATGCGGTTACTCATAAGAAGTGTCCATCTGTACCCCATGAACTGGGGCTGCTGGCTAGAAATGACGTCTCTGATAAGCCGCGTCGAAGATGTAAGTCATAACAGTTCCCAATTGAGTCCATACTAACTCTTCCAGCTCAACCGTATATCCCCCCACTTACCACAAAACATCCTCTCCTTCGTCTTCCACCTCCACACATCCCTCGAGCTCTACCAATCTACACCCTCCCTACACACGCAACTACACCAACTCCTGAGCATCTTCCCCACCTCACCCTTCCTCCTAACCTGCCTCGCCCTCCTCGCCTACCACACCAAAGACTTCATAACAGCCGAGTCCCACTTCTCGCGCCTCCTCGCCCTCCACCCCCACCGCCTCGACTCCCTCGACCACTACTCCAACATCCTCTACGTCATGGCGCTACGCCCCAAACTCTCCTTCCTCGCCCACCTCTGCTCTGCCACCGACAAGTTCCGCCCCGAAACCTGCGTCGTCATCGGCAACTACTACTCGCTGCTCTCCCAACACGAAAAGGCCGTAAACTACTTCCGCCGCGCGCTGACCCTCGACCGCGCCTGCCTCTCTGCCTGGACGCTCATGGGCCACGAGTACGTCGAGCTCAAGAACACGCACGCAGCTATCGAATCCTACCGCCGCGCCGTGGACGTCAACCGCCGCGACTACCGCGCCTGGTACGGCCTGGGACAGACCTACGAGGTCCTCGAGATGCACGCCTACGCCTTGTGGTACTACAAGCGCGCCGCGGGCCTGCGGCCCTGGGACGGCAAGATGTGGATGGCTGTCGGATCGTGTCTTCAGAAGATGGGCCGCGACGCCGAGGGCATCAAGGCGCTCAAGCGCGCGCTGTTCGCAGACGGGTATTACGATGCTGGTGCAGGCGCCGGGTTTGGCGCTGGACGCGGCGCGAGGACGAAGGCGATGGATCCCGAGCTCTTGTTGCAGATTGCGGGGATGTATGAGAGGATGGGGGAGGGGAGCGAGGCGAGGGAGTATATGGAGCTTTGTGTTTCGCAGGAAGAGGGGGAGGGAGAGGAAGGGGAAGAGGGGGGAGTGGGCGTTACGGTCGCGACGAGTAAGGCGCGGATGTGGTTGGCGAGGTGGGCGATGGGGGAGGGGGAGTGGGAGGTTGCGCTGAGGTATGCGACGGAGCTTTGTCAGGATGGGGTGGAGGTTGAGGAGGCGAAGGCGTTGGTTAGGGAGATTAGGGCGAGGGGGGAGGCCGGGGAGGAGGGAGGAATGTCGAGTCCGTAGGTTGCTTTTGGGAGGGGGGAGTAGGTTTGGGCGGGAGGGGTTATTTGCATGGATGGTGCTGGCGATGGTGCTGGCTGTTTGCATGGTCACGGTTGTTCACATAGCCTGTGGAGTATATTGCTTGTTGCCTTGTTTCTTTGTTGCTTTGTTCCCACTATGCTACACTTGCACACACGATATTTGTTACCAGACCCAAACCTCAACATGGTATTCATCCTCTCACCCATCCCAACCTCAACATGGTATTCCCTCCACAACTCAGCCCTCCCTATGCACCAGCCCAACCTCCCATGATATTCCTTCCCAAACCCAGTCCTTTCTATCAACCAACCCAAATGCATCCTGTCATCATAATCGTCATAATCATACATTACTCCCCACACATCCCCTTCCTACCGTCTAAACACCGTCCCCGACCTCTCTAATCCGCCACCAGCACCACCAGCACCCCCTCCCGCAACATCCACAAGCGGCACCCCCCTCGGCGCCTCAACACCCCTCCCTCTGCCCTCGCCCCTCCACTGCGGCGCCTCCACAAATCCGGTATTGAAATCCAACAACGGTGCCGGAATCCCGGGCACCGGCGGCGCATCCGCCGGCGACATTCCACCACCCATGGTCCCCGCCCTTGACCTCGTCGATAATCCACGCTTTAGCCCCGACGACGCGCTCATGCCCGCGGACCCTGCGCTATCAATAGGCGATATGGCGGTATTTAATAGCGACGGCCCCGCGATGAACGGCCCATTGGCAAAATCTGGATTCACAGGCCCACCAACGACGTCGCGCGCCGCAGCTTGGAGTGCGCGCTGCGAGTACGTCGGCCCTAGGAGGGAGGTGGGGGAGAAGGTTGCATCGGGTGAGGCGGCTGTGGTTGGGGAGTCGCGCTCGCGGGTCGCTAGCGGGGGAAGGAGGGAGTGACGGAGGTGGAAGGGGATTTGGCGGTCTGCGGAGTTGGATGTGGGAGCTGGGGAGGTGGTGGTGGATGGGATGGAGAGGGCGAGGGGCTCGAAGGAACCGAGTGTGTAAGGTGTTGCGGCGGGGGATGCGGCGGTCGCGCGGGCGATGGTGGAGAGGATATACCAGGAGCGCCACCTTTGGACGGCGGTTTGGAAGGCTTCTGCGGTGGCGGCGTCGTCGGTGCAGAAGAAATGGACGAAGTTCTCTGCGGATAAAAACATGGTCGCTTTTTGCTGAGACTTGATGGCACAGCAGTGCTTCTTCGGCGGGGAAAGCTTGCGCAGCTGCGCGGCAACGGGGACGTAGACGTCGAAATCGGAGATGTGGCAGAGTGCGAGGGCGTCTTTGTCGGTGAGCTTCCCGCTGGATTTGCGGTGCGCGTACAGCTGTCCGCTGGGGAGGAGCGTGATGTACGACTTCACCCAGCGGCCGGGTTTGTGGGAGTGTTGGAGCTGGGCGGAGAATTGGTCTGGTCGTCGCCGTGGCGCCGAGTTCGGCCATAGGTCTGTGTCGTGTCGGGGGGAGTCTGAGGCTGACAGCACGAGCGCATTCTGCGTGTCGCGGTCCCAGGAGTTCATTATGTCGCGGACATGCTCGTAGCGGCGGATTCGACGCTCTAGGCCGGCCGAGGCGTAAGACTCGCGCAGAATGGCGGAGTCGGGGGTGACGGACCCAGATAGGATGTTGGTTGCGGAGTAGATCAGCTCTTGGGCTGTGGTTGTCGGGGTCACGGGCAAATTAATGGAGGCTTGCTTGAAGCGGATGAGGACTCGCTGTTGTTGGTTAGTAGTTGTTCATCCGCTCGTATATTATAAGGAGACTCACCCTCTCTCCAGCATTCACAGCCGAAACAGGCGCATCCATGTTCACCGTCGCTGCCTCTACCCTCCTCCCACTCATCTCATCGCTTGTGCTCCTCTTCTCCACCTTCGGCTCTCTATTCCCCCCCGACGTCGGCGGCGTCGCCGCAACTTTTGCAGCGCTCTTCTTCCGCCCAAAAATCCTAAACTTACCCCCACTCCCTGCACTCACAGGCGGCGGCGACAGAGGCCCTGGCGCAGCCACAGCCGCCGCAAGTGTAATCTCCAGCCTCTCAAGATCCTTCCGCTTCTGCTCAGCAAGTATGCGATGCGCCTCCTCTTCATCTGCTTTCTGGCGCTCCACCCGTTGCGCCTGTGTGCGCTCGTGTGCGCGCCTGAGACGGGCTTCTTCCTCTTGCGGCGAGAGGGGAATTGGTGGTGGTGATGGCGAGCGTGGAGTGGGAACGTGCGTGGTCCTGTCGTCTCGTCGGCCTATATGGTCTTGTGGGATCCCGCCCTGTGGAATGGTTCGCGTGGGCAGCGGCACCGCTTGCGCATCCTGCGCCGCTCCCCTCCGTCGATACCTCGACATGCTCCTCTGGGCCATTCCGCCTTCTGGCTTGTTTTGCGACGCTGGCGGAGGTGGTGTAGTCGCTATCGCCGCTGTATTCGCCTTCCTCACTGACCTGTACCTCGAGTACTTTGCTGGTACCTGCGCTGCTGCTGCAGGGGCGCTGTCGGTGATCGTCGCCATGGCGGGGTTCTGTCGCTACTTTTTCGATTTCGTTCGTCGTTTGCGCAAGATCGTCTTTCGCGCGCAGTGCATTGCCGGCCCTTATATGTATAGTATTTTCGACTTATACTATTATCGTGATATTCGTAGAGAACATGTGTGTGTTTGTGGAAAAGGGGTGGGGAGGACAAAATGTCTTGAAAGGTAGGTGAATCAGGGGAATCGACGTCGGGAAATTTAATGTCTTAATGTCCTGGCTGTGGCTGGCTGGCCCATCAAAGCTGAAGAAAGCGGCCGCACCCGCTGTTGGCGTATGCAGGGTCAACGACTGGTTCCGCTCTAAATTAGCGGAGCGGGGAACTTGGCGGGGTTGGTCGTGGGCGGAGCGGAGCGGACTTTGGCGGGGAGATAAAGTTCACACTTTCTGACAGATTGACAGACTGTCGTTCTCTTCTCTTCAACTCATATTAAGCATCTCACTGTCAGATACTGACTTCTACACAAAGACTTTATAAAATCTACAGAGCTCAAAGGTCAGAGTTTAGAATTAACCATTATCCAGACCTCTCGAAGGCGACTTTGGTATGTTCTTTGGCAACCAAGATGAGGCCGTTACACACCACCGAATTCTATATCACCAAGTGTTCTACCTGCATCAAAACAGAGCAAGAACCGAGGCCATGAAACGTCTGATCGAGCACTGAAGTTATACCATCCTATAACGTCCAAAGGATGTGCAAATGTCATGTCAAATATAGTTAACAAGGGGACTTATTTCCATCTCGCAACCTCACCGGTTTGAGTAATTCCTTACAAAGGCTTCATAAGGCTCAGCTCTCAGCCGCATCATTTACCCTACCTCGGCCAAATTCTACAACGATCGGCATCATGACGGTTGCCTTCTAGAATAACAAATCATGAGTGGCTGCCTTGTGAGTGCCTCGCTGAGAACACATTATCTGATCATCAGAAATCTCAACTACTTGTTGATAGCAACACACAATTTTCCACTTCGTTTATGACCGGTATTCCGGCGTGCAGACGTGATCGCTGCCAAGTATCTAGAACTGGAAACTATAAGGTAAGAAAAAAGTCTTAGATGCATCGGCGAGGGCTATGCGGGTTACACTGAGTTGAGTGATTCAGTTTCTCACATGAAATCTCTCTCTCTCTCTCTATTTTATAAAAGCCATGGTGATTTCCTACTTCAATGGCCAGTTATGTCAAATAAACAGTCTCTTTCTACTTTCTCAAGTCATTGCACTCTATGTTAAAGTCGTCGAGATCATTGCACTTACTCAACTCTCGCCTTTAACATATTTATCATCGCCACCATGCGCGCCTCCCTTCCCCTCACCTTCTTCCTCACCCTCACCACCACCGCTCTCTCCCACATCACCATCCCCTACCCCCCCATCTCCCACAACCCCCTCAACCTCCTCAAGCGCGACTGCAACCCCGGCCACAAAACATGCGGCTCCGGCTGCCTCCCCACCTCCTACACATGCTGTCCCGACCGCCGCGGCGGCTGCCCCCCAGACAAACACTGTATTGAGGGCAGTGATGGCCTCTCCGCCTGTTGCGAGGACGGCGAAACCTGCCGTGGTTCTGCAGATGTTATAACCATTCATGATACCACTCGCTACACCTACTCTTCCGCGAGGCCGACGCAGACTGGGGGGTCGTCGGGAAGCGACGACGACGACGACGACGATGATGATGATGACGACGACGACGACGACAACGACGGGGACACTAGAATTACATCGGCGCCGGTGCCGACGCCTACTTTCGGATCCACGGACGACTTCACGAGTTCTACCACGCGGCCTCCCCTTGACGCATCAGGTGATGGGGCGGCGGCTGGAAATGGGATTGCGGGGTCGCTCCAGGCTGTTGGAGCCGCGGTGGCGGTGATGCTGGCGCTCTGAAATGAGTGATGATGCTTTTTCTAGATCTAAATGGAGAAGGATTGGTAGTTACGTTGGATGCTTGATTTTGTTTAGATTTGCCCATGAGCTGCTAGTTCAGTTTTACTTAACGTTTCGAATAATATCTACCTGTATTTCTTATTCCATACTCGAAAGTATTCCCACAGCTGTGCCAAATTCAAAGCGTCGTCCCCGAAATTCCCAGACAAAAATGCCCTCCAAACACCCATCCACAAACAGAACTCAACTCCCCATCTATACCCCTTTCCCACCCCCACGACGACCTCTACACCCCCCAAGAAAAAACTCCGCCATCATCCTACGACTACATAAACACGTGTCAGCTATCTCCTCCCCCCGCTTCAGTCCACAAACTCACATACGGGGATCATCTTGCACAATAGCTTAAGCATGAAACAAAGACGACGAGCCCAAATAGGCCTAAGCTTATGAAACGATATGCAACTGGTTGTGTTGGGATGAGTGATTTGGGTGACTTGGCTGGTCTTCTCATCGGAGGAGGTGTTGCTGTGGGGAGGGCTGGTTGGGTTTGCTTTGGCTGAGGGTGATCTTTCGTTTCGTTGTTGGCTGGTGCGGTATCTGATATGGACTCCCCGTAATGTTGCTGGAGTGTAGGTTGATAGCCGTGTTCGTACTGATATCCCTTCTCGATATCCCTATCCGTAGATGCCGTCATGGTGGTGTCGAAGGCAGGCTATAGGGAGCGTGGAACAAGGAATTCGATTACTATATTGTCTTTTGGAAGGAGCGAAGAACTACCCTTGTAGTCTTATGGAAGGAGCGATGAACAACTATGGTTGTCTTTTGGAAGGAACGATGGACTGCTCTAGTGGACTTTTGGAAAGAACGATGGACACCACTTGTTAAGCGCAGTTTATCACGAAGGGGGTAGAGCGTGTATAGACAGGACAAGAAAGGCTACACATTTCAAAGAAGGGGGGGAGTCTAGAAGCTAGGGAACACGCATGGCTAGCTGATGCGTCGTAGATCAGGAGATAGTCGGATCAGGAGATGGGGGGTCGACACTAGGGGAATACAGAGTTGGCGATGCGGGTATAAGTAGACAAGCGGAATATCTGGCAGGAAAGGTGGGAATAAGTGAGAATTATTGGTCTTGAATCTAGGAAAGGGGGGTGAATAAAGACAGTGACAGGAATAATAGTGGGTATAAAATAGTATGATCTGATCCATCCATGAAGCCCGTATCGTGGCACTGGTGGAGCGAGAACTGAAAATTGCGATTCTCAACCCGCCAGATCAAGAACCAACCCCCAAGGCCGCGGAGATCTGAATATAACATTTACATTTACCAAACACATAATTCCAAAAAAAAAAATGTGTTTCGTCCAATTATTTGTGAACATGTCTTGTCCACCGTCCGATTCGGTAGATAAAGGGCGCGCGATCCTACGATCCTTCCGATCCTGCCAGCGTGCCAGCGCTCCTTTACCGAGCTGACTGCGTTTTGCACAAATCGTCTGTGCATAGGGATGAGGATGGGGATAATTAAACTTCAGCTCTCGATTGAAGAGAAGAAAATACATATACCAGCTAATTCGATTAATTGATGAAGCTGCAAGCAATAAAAATGCTAAAGAGATCCTATATCCAACTAACACATCGCCCATCCCCTATCCCCAACACCCACCGCCATCCTCAACCTTCACAAATGCAGGTCCAGGAACACCGTCAGCCAACCCCCTGCGAGCCAGCACAGCACAAGCCTTCCCAACCACACGCTAACAGCCCTAACTCAACCCCCCCCCTGCCAAAAACGAGAGCAGCGACCAGTATCCCAATCCCACCAGCGCTCGCCCGCGAACCCGCAATTTCCACCGCCCGTCGCGGCCGCCAATGAATCGCGGCGCCTTTTAATAGACGGGGGCATGTCCAGTTCCAGCCGCACCCGCTAGCTAGCTGCGGGATTGTAATGTGGAAAGGGTTTGGGGGATACATAAGGGTATCGATCGCGCCCTGAGCTGGGGGTTGCTTATATCTGTCTAAAATCTCGATCTGTTGCTTGAATAACCTCACCTCACCTCGCAACCTCTCACGCGCCCTCAACCTCATCACCTCACACCCCCCACACGCCAAAATGCGCACCACCACCACCAGCACCCCCCTCCTCCTCCTCGCCCTCCCCCTCCTCGCCTCCTCCACAACCCTCACCCCCCTCCTAGCAGTCCGCTACCTCCCCCAATCCATCCTCGTCAACCACGCCCTCCTCTCCTCCCCCTGCTCCGCCTACGCCAGCACCGACATCGCATGCGGCGCCCTCTGCCTGCCGGAGACGTACACATGCTGTCCCGACAAGCTGGGCGGGTGTCCTGCTGACGCGGGGTGTGTCAAGGGGGATAATGGGGTGTATGGGTGTTGTCCCGAGGGAGGGAAGTGTACGGGGGATGGGAAGGTTGTTAGTGGGGCGGGTACCGGGACGGCGACGACGGCGACGAAGACGAAGACGAGCTCGGGGGAGAGTAGTACGGAGACTGGTGCGGAGACGACGAGGGCGGAGACGACGGCGGATGGAGGGGCGACGACGACGGGGGATGCGCCGGCGGATGCGACGCCGACGCCTACGGGTGGCGCGGTGGCGTATGCGCCTGGGTCGATTGGGGCGGTTGGGGCGGCGGTTGTGGCGATGCTTGTGTTGTGATTTGGGATTGACTGAGGGGATCAAGGTTGTGCGGCTGGCTGGAAGATGCTTGTGCCGTGGGGGATGTTAGGATCTGGAGCGGGGATATGAGAGACAGACGGCTTTGGATAGAGGTGGTGATGGTTATATACCCCCAGCGCATCGAGATCTTCTCTGCGCCCTGGCAGATCAGATGGATATGTGGCAGGCAGGATTGTAATATGTCAAAAAGGAGATGGCCGTATAATCCAAATCACATAGCAAAAAAACAGTATGAGATTCATAACCTGCGCACTAAACGCTCTCCTTCCGTGAGCTCATCACTTCAACTCGTCATTACTCATCCCTCCATCCCCCCACATAGCCTCCCTCATAACCTCTTGTCTCATCGTTTCGCATCCCATGCGTGTCCGTCAGTCGTCATTACCCCCCCTCCCCTCCCCCCCTCCCCTCCCTCCCCTCCTCACAAGAACCCCTCAATGCCTCCCCGTAGGCGGCGCAATAGTCCCATAAGTCTGCTGCCCTCCCCCAGTCTGCACGCGCTCGCTATACACGCCCGGCGCGCGATGCGCCGCGTACTGCCCTTCGATAGCGCGCTCGCGGCGCTCGTAGTATACGTATTCGAGGTAGAAGGCGTGGATGTGGCCTGGGATGTAGCTGTGTGATGTCAGTTGCTGTCCAGCTGTCTGTGGGGGTTGGATGAGGAGGTGGGGGGAGGGGACGGGGGCGGAAGGGAGGCAGATGGAGTGTGGAGGAGAAGGGAGGAGGGAGGCGTACCCGAGAATCGTGAGACAGATGTTTATCAGTACATCCGCTCCGCAGCCTGCGACGCAGAAGACGCCTGCTGGGGGGACTGTGTGGGTGTTAGTTTTTTCATTCTCTCATCCATTTATCCAGGCACCCAGCTGGCCACCTAGCCGCCGACTCATGCGGGCAGACGGCCGCGGACGAAGGTCGGGGAGGGGAGAGGACGTACAAAGGAGTGTGATGAGGATCACCAGTATCGCTGAAGCTGCACCCATTATGGTTGTTTGTATGTATGCTCGACTAGTGAGTCTGTCTGCGTACTGTCGTCGTTGCTATGTCGCTTTTCTTCGTTTTGTTTATCCGTCGTATCTGTATCGTATCGGTGGGTATCTCTCTCTATCGTGAAACTAGTATCGGAACTGCCAAAATCTCACTCGGAATTTCAAAAGCTCTGGATATGCTCGAGTATGTAAAGAAGAAGAAGAAGAACGTCGTACTAACCTCCCACGACGAAGAAAAGGGCGCTTACCTTACCCGCCATCCCACATCCTCGTCCCTGCTGCTAACGCCAAGCCCATCCATCAAACGGGCGATGACGTAGTCGCCTCTTTTCCCAGCCCAGCACCACCCACGCTCCACAGCCGCCAATACAATCCGCCTGACAGCCAGCCACCCCGTCCCTCCCGACGCCACGTGCTCGAGCTGGGTAGGTAGTAGGGGATGGATGTATACCTTATTTACGAATCACGGGGTGAAGGTGAGATCTGGGTGTTATGGTATGGCGGAGGTGTATATACCTTAGACAGGACAAACCAACGGCACTGCGCTGGGAACGATGCGCGGATGGCGAAGGGGTGTGAGTATGGGATGTTGTGAGTAGAGGGGTCTTTATTTGTTTGTATTAGCCCTACGAGAAAGAAAAAAAAAAGCTTCATCTCCATCTCCATCCCCATCCGCATCACCATCAACTATAAAGCCCTTTTACCGCATTCCTCCCATAAAAAAAAAGAGTTTATACTACACCCCTTCCCACCCATCCCCCCCCCTACCCCTTCCCTACCATCATCTCCTCACCATCACCATCACCTCCTCACCCAGAGCACCAGTATTAGCACAAGCACAAAAACACTCA
>LMYD01000687.1:0-33126 GCA_001630595.1 Pseudogymnoascus sp. BL308
GGTTGGTCCCTCGGACATTGTGGGCTGTTGGGGTGTGACCTGCGAGAGGGGTCTGGCGGCTGAGTTCTTATAACATCAATCGCATTGCCTCTATTTCTGGCAGTCACTCTTTGTGCCAGAGACAGGCGGGGTGTTGGAATATATATATGGAATCGTGGTTGATGAATGAATGTTATGTTGTGGTCTGTACGAGGCTGACGAATATCGCTCTTCTGAGACAAGACTGTACCCCACGGACGAGGCTGCGGAAAAACGTAAACACGACACACATAGGAAACAACGAGCGCACGGACGGAATCTGCACAACCCCGTCATCGGCGATATTTCGTGCAATCATGAGTCAATATGTGAGAAACTCATGCAATTGCTTTTACCCGCAGTAGTCAGAGGACCGTGATTGAATATAAACCCTCGAGATCCCTTAATTCCCCCGCAATTCGTGGCCTCACTTTTTGCTCCTTTGCAAACCTAGAGATCCCCTTCCTCCTTGGCCGCAAGAACTTTTAGGAAACCCCACTATCTCCAAAACCCACCCCGCATTCTTATATTTATATCACCACCACCGCCGCCTCTTCTTTCTCCTCCAGAATACCCCCTCCAACACCAACCACCACCAACCAGACCACCCATCATGCCCTCCCGCTCCGAAATTGCCTACTTCGGCGCCGGCCCCGCCGGTCTGCCCACCTCCGTCCTCGAGACAGCCGCCAAATCCCTCGTGAACCACAACGACACCGGGCTGGGTCTGGCCGAGCACTCGCATCGCTCTGCGCTCGCTTCGGGCATCCTCGAGGACGCCAAGGCGCATTTATCCTCCTACCTCGACATCCCCGCCGACTATGATATCCTCTTCATGCAGGGCGGTGGGAGCGGCGAGTTCTCCGCTACGCTGTACAACTTCGTCGGTTTCTGGGTCGAGAAGCGCAGACTAGAGATTGTCAAGGCTCTCGGCACCGACGACGAGGTTACCGTCACAGCCGCCCTCAAGAAGGCCGTCGAGGAGGAGCTCAAAGTCGACTACCTCGTCACCGGCTCGTGGTCTCTCAAAGCCTCCCAGGAAGCCGCGCGCCTCCTGGGCTCCGAACACGTCAACGTAGCCGCCGACTCCCGCACCGCCAACAACGGCAAGTTCGGCGGCATCCCCGAGGAGTCGAGCTGGGCCCTCTCCAAGGCGCCGGCATTCACCTACTTCTGCGACAACGAGACGGTGGATGGTGTCGAGTTCCCCGCCTTCCCCGCCGCCATCGACGACGGCCGCGTCGTCGTCGCGGATATGTCGTCCAACATCCTCTCGCGCCGCATCCCCGTCTCCAAATACGCAGCTATCTTCTTTGGTGCGCAGAAGAACCTCGGGACCGCGGGTATCACTGTTGTGGTGATCCGCAAGAGCCTGTTGCCGCCTTCGCTGGCGACGCCGTCGGCAAAGTTGATGCGCCAGTTGGGTCTGCCTATCCCACCTATCATCCTCGATTACGCGACGATCGCGAAGAACAACTCGCTGTACAACACCCTCTCCGTCTTCGACGTTTACATCGCCGACCTGGTCCTACAGTCGCTCCTAGCTACCTACCCCAATAAAGTCGATGGCCAGCAGGCCGTCGCAGAGCAGAAGGCCAAGGCCATCTACTCCGCCCTCGAGGCACACCCCCAAGTCTACGAAGTGAGTTCTCCCATCCCATCTCCCCCCCAGGCCTTCACTAACCCCCCAACCAGATCGTCCCACTCACCGCAGCCCGCTCCCGCATGAACATCTGCTTCCGCATCATCGCCCCCAAAGCCGAAGCTGATTTCCTCGCCGGCGCCACCGCGCTCGGTCTCCAGGGCCTGAAGGGCCACCGCAGCGTAGGCGGTATCCGCGCTAGCAACTATAACAGCGTCTCTGTTGCTTCGGCGGAGAAGCTGGCCGCGTATTTGGGGGCTTTTGCTACGGGTGCGTAGGTGTGTGTGTGTGTGAGCTAGGATAAGAATTGTTGTGTTAGGTATTGGCGTTTTTGTTTTTGCTATTTTGGGTTCGGGAGAGCGGGCGGTTTCAACATGGGTGGGTGGATGGATCCTTCACGACCATCTGCGGGGAGGGGGAAGGTGCATTGGAGAACGTGCAGCATAAGGAGGTAGAGTGGGGAAAGATGGCAGCTCTTATCATATAGGCAGCCAGTCAGAAAGAGGCACTAAAGTCACTTGAAGTTATATAAAATACAGTAAAGATGGAAGTTCAAACTCTCTGCATTACAAAAACCGACGGAACGCATATTTATCTCCCCCACCATACAAAATGACAAAAAAGCAAGCGCAGGCTTTCCTTTCCAAGCCCTCTCCCATAACGCCAAACCCACTCTTGCACAACATACAAGCGCCCCGCGTCCCTATGTCGCACAACTACTATATAACAACCCCCTCTATCCTTCCATGCCATGTCACCCCGCCTCATACCGTATCATCCAAGCCCCGTCGCATCGACCTATTAATTACACCCCCCTAATCATCCAACTCAATCGGCCTCGCCTGACTCCCCTCTGGCGTCGGTGGCCTCACAACCGTAACCGGCACCCCCCCACTCCCCGCCGTCGCCGGCCTCTCCTCCTCCTCCTCCGCAATCGCCTCTCCCTCCCCCGCAACCCCACTCGTCCCCGCCCTCTCCCTCCTCCGCCTCCTCGTCTTCCTCTCTTCCTCAGCCGTATCCCTCCTCCGACTCCTCCGCGCACTATCCCTCCTCTCCGTACCTTCCGCATCCTCACCCTCCGTCCCCCGCATTCCCTGTAGTAGCAGCGCCGCCCGCGCCGCAACATCATCCGAGCCGCCTTCCGCCTCCGCACCAGCAGGCGCAGGCGATCCCTCGCCGCCCGCAGGCACCTCGCTCGCCACACTCTCCGGACTCGCCAAGCCAGCGTCTAGCTCAGGTATCTCGTCGAAATCGGGAATCTTCTGCCCCGACGCAACGCGCACCTGGTGTTTATTCTGCAGCCTCGCGCGGCGTCTGCGGTCGCGCTGGTCGCGGACCTGGGGCGCGGCGGCGCGGAGCTTCTCGAGGAGAGAGTCCATGGCGCCGGCGGACGAGGGGGAGGGCGGCGCGCTGGTCCCGTCGGCGAGGGTGCTGTTGACCTTGAGGAGCATGGCGTTCTTGCGCTTCATGCTGGCGTCGTTCTTGCGTCTAGTTTCTTCAAAGGTGATGTTCTTGTCGCGCGAGCGCTTCCATTCCGTCACGAAGATGGCGAGCTTGGAGAAGAAGTCGCGGCGCGCGTTCTCGTCGGCGCTGTCCTCGCCGTAGAAGACCATGATGTCGTCGTAGGTGCTGACCATGTCTTCGAGGTAGAGCTGCATCTGCTCGGCCTTGCGGCGGGCCTCCTTCATCGTGCGCAAGACGACTTGCGAGACGCGGTCTTGCGGGTGGAATTTCTTCGCGTCACTGAGGTTACCGGAGTCGAGCGACATTTGCACGTTGCGGATGTTGTCAATGTACTTCTTGGCGTCGGTGCGGAGCTGCTCGACGTTGAGCTTCTGCGCTGTGATGACACCGCCGATGTCGTCCGTGAAGTTCTCCCACTCGGGGTACTGCGTACGGACGATACGCTCGACAAGGTCGGCAAAGGTGGACTCGTTCTTATCGTCCTTGACCATACCTAGACGTGCGAGCGAGCTGAGCTTGAAACCACTTGCTTGCTTGTTCGAGTCGTTCATGTAGTTACCGATATCGAGAATCAAGCCAAGAACGTTCATCAGCGACACGGAATCGCGGAGGGATTCGGACACAGTGACGACCTGGCGAAGCTTGGTCGAGACATCCTCATACTCGGCCTCAAAGGTCCTCGTAAGAGCCAGCGCACGTATCCTCGACTTCCAGTAATGGTGAAGCTCGAATGCCGTCTGGAGGTAAATCTGATCTTCCCTTGTCAGCTCTTCAGGATCCATCTCGCGGATCTCTTTATTCGCTTCAGGGCCAGTCCAGTCCTTGCTATAAGGAGCCATAAGCTTGGTGGTATTGTCGGGGATATTGCACAGGTCGTCCTTCTGCAAGAACTCCATTACAACAGTGTTATCCAGCACCTCCTTGTCGCAGTGAATGATCATCTGCACAACCTTCTCAACCGAGTACGCCGAGAACTTGGAGAGGGAGATTTCTACACAAAACACACGTTAGCATCATCCAACCACAAAACCTCAACCCAACAAAAAAAAGTACTTACGGAACGTCCTAGCCAAGTCGCTGGAGATAATCTGCTTCTTGGCAGTCTTATTCCCGCTCGTCTTGCCAATCTTCTTAATCTCCTTCGCCATAAACAGCTTCTCAACCTCATCCAGAACACCCTTCCTCGTCAGCTCCGCATACTTCTCCTCCTTCTCCGCCGGAGTCGGCGCATGCGCCGCCCAATGAGTCGTCAGAGGCGTATCAACCTTCTCCCAATGCAGCGCCTTGAGCTTCTTCTTGGGGCGCGCCACGGGCAGCCCCAGGGTGGGGACTGTCGAGAACTGCGGCCGTGGTAGGAAGTTGCCGGATGTTTGTCCGGGTAGCGGAGGTGGAGGTGGTGGACCCATGGCGCCGGGTGCACCGGGCGCTCTGGGTACTCCTCCAGGCGGCGGCGGTGGTGGAGGCGGAGGCGGTCCAGAGAAGCCACCACCGCCCATTCCTGGAGGTGGTGGCGGAGGAGGAGGCGGAGGTGGTCCAGAGAAGCCCATTCCTGGAGGTGGCGGAGGAGGCGGCGGTGGTGGCGGGCCGCTGAATCCACCAGCGGCCTGGCCAGGCATGGGTGGTGGAGGTGGAGGTGGGGGCGGCGGTGGTCCAGTGAACCCAGCCGCATCCACCTTTTGCGCATCTTCATCACTGGGCGTCTTGGGTGACTGTGACTCGAGGCTTGGATGAGATGGCCCAGTGGTAATCCCATCGTCCTCATCTTCACTAGCTCCAACCGTGGGTACATTCTTCGAGCCCTGCACCTTCGGCCGCCTCAGCTCAACCACTCTCGGCTTCTCAAACACCGCCTCATCATCCTCCCTATCCGACTCAGTCAGGGCATGCGAATCGACAGGCTTCCTCGGTATCCTCGTCGACCTCGACACACTCCCAAGCACGCTATTAGTGAGATCCCTCGGCTGCGTCGACCCGAGAATCGCGTCTCCTCCATCCATCTCTTCACGGAGCGCACGCAGACGATCAGACGGTCCGTTATCCGCGCCCCATACCCTGCCTTCCAACTTATACTGCGTCTTCTGGCGCTGCAGCTGCATGTCAAGGCGATCCATCAGCCTCTCCCTATCAAGTATCCCCTTCATATGCTGTGGATCCGACTCGCCAAGCCCGTTCTTGGTGCCCTTCGACGCAGCAATATCCTGCGCATCGCGGAGCATGAGGTACAGCTCTCTCGTCTCGAGCTCGTTGCGCTGTGCCTCCTTGGCCCGGACCGAGTGCATGTTCTCCAACTCACTCTTTAAACCATCCGCCTGGCGGCGCTGAACTTCGATAACCTGCGCCTGCTCGTCGAGCTGCTTCTGCAACTTCGCGACCAGGCCGTCGGCGCCGAGCTCGATCTGCGCCTTCGCCTCATCGCGCTCCGCCATCGCGGCATCCGCAACTTGGCGCGCCTCTTGGGCCTCATCAAGTGCCTGCCGCGCTTCGGAGTCCGTGTGAAGCTTATCGAGCAAGCTCTGCACGGTGAAATTGAGAGACTGCTTGAGATCCATGTCCGGAAGCCTCCGGTCCATAGCGACGTAGCTGAGCATCGAGTCAACGAGCTGGAACATCCGCAGCCGCTCCTCGCCATCGTTGTCCCTGATGAGCAGGAGATGCTGCAGCGCAGACACGAAGTAATCCTGCGTCCGGCTGCCATTGACCTTCTGCATGATCGCATTAACAATCTGCGTCGGGTCACTGAGATCCTGGACCTCCGGCTCCTCGCCATCCTGCATGCTACTGTTCTCGCGCTCTAGGAGGTCCTCATAGTCGATCGCCTCGTTCTGCCGGTACTTCTCAATCTGCTTGTCTATATACTCGTACTGGAAGCCCTCCATCTTCGTCAGGATCCGCTTGATCCCGCATGCCGTGAACTGCGCGCGGATGTGCACCCGCAGCTGCAGGTCCTTATCCGGCGCGTCGATGGTCATGTTGAGCAGGACGAGTGTCGCAACGGCGTACTCCATAAGCAAGTTCTCCATGCCGATACCACCGCTACGGACTTCCTCGCTGGCGCCGACGAGACTGCCCATCTTACCCCGGCCATCGATAGTGACCTCAACAATCCGCATCCATGCGTCGAAGCGGCCATTCTCGCCCATCTGGTTCTTCACATGGTCCATGGCTTGGATTACGCGGAGGTGTCCCTCGCCCTCGCCCCAATGGCACAAGAACGTTAACATCTCACTCACGAGTTTTCTAGTCGTGAGCCTCGGCGAGATCAAGGAGGTCGCCAGCGCAACAATGACTTGCTGGTGGTGAAGCGCATCATCGGCGCCATACTTGTTGTTTAGGAGAGCCTTCAAGCACTTCAGAATATCATATTCCCGATCAAGGTCCTTGTCGCTGGTATTCCCATCCGCCGGCGCCGGCCCATTAGCCTGCCTGCGGTTGATCTTCCCAAGCACATTTGTCAGTGCGACCTGGCCCTGGCATTCGACGAAAGTCTTAACCCAGCTGATCGGCTGCGTTCGCAAACTGACAGCCAGACTGGCCAATTGCTTCTGCGTAATGCTGTTGTCCATCACCTTCCGGACAAACCATTCCGGGGTTCCCTCCTCGTCGGCGTTGGCTAACATTATCTCTGCCTGTCCATATATCCCCGACTGCCTCGCAGTGGTCCGCCGCTTCTGATCCCCCTGCCATTCCGTTAGGCGATCCTGATATACAAGGGTCCATTTCTTCCCTGGCGGGTAGGCCAGCATCTGGCGCCGTGCCTGGTCCGGTAGGTTGTGCCATCCTCGCTTCTGCATCAGGGCCAAAAACTGCTGCTCAATGACCCGCTCATCTGCCGGCTTGGTGACATCGAAGTTTGACGGTGATGACTGCATCATGGTATCTGGTCTATGGTGTGGGAGTTTGGTGGTTCGATGCGAGTCCCGACTCGAGGCTTGTGATGGTGCTAGAGAAATCTGCGAGGCCGACGGCTGCACAGTCCTTGAAGAGCCATTCGAGGAGAATACGCTCGCCCTCTCAGCTGCAGAGCCCACGCTTTGCTGATCAAAAGATTGCCGAGGATACGCAGCGGAATTGTTCGTCGAGTATGTCGAGTAGGAGTCGTATCGTGGGTTATGATTCGCATTCGAGCTACCAGGCCTCCCTTGCCCACCCGGTCCCCATTGCTGAAGTTGCGTCGTCCTGTTTCCCGTCGACGCCATTGTAATATTCGCAGAGTTCGGAGGAGGTCGCGGCCCCGAGAGGACATGCGTCGAACTGCTTGGTTGATTTTGCGCGCTCGATGGATCGAAGCCCGGGTACTGGTGGTAGTCTGATCCGCCCATGTTCAAGTGATGTGGTTGCGGCTCTCTCCGTATGGGCATCTGGTCACCCCGCGGGAGATAATCAACCGGTATCGGTGAGCGTCCGTCGGGCGCATAGTCGTAAGGCATCGATGATATGGTGCCAGACATCGAATCTGCAGTTGGTGACGGGAGCTGGTCGACCGAGGCAATCGAGATGCCTCGAGCGTGCCGCGAGCTTCTCGACGCAACCGATCCCTTGTCCTGGAATTCCGACCCGAGGAATTCGTCACTGTCCTGCCTCCTGTCCTTCTTGCTCCTCGAGAAGAAAGACTTGCCGCCCGAGGATTGGCGTGCCTTGCTGTCTGACCCTGACATGGTGAGTAGCGGTCCACCCTAGAAGATAGATTCGCTGGGCCTTTTATTTATCAGTCGTGGTGTAGTCACCCGACGCGCCTTGTTCGTGTAGTGTCGTTACTAGAATCATTGAAGTCTCATGCCATGCCCCCCGTTGGTACTGCCGTAGACAGTGGGTATCTCTATGTTATTTGCGTCTAGTTATCTTCTTCGGTCGTTACTGTACAGAAAGCAGAATGTCGAGCGATGTGTAATCTGTTGTGTCAAGGGAATCAGCATCGAAGAAGTTCCCAGGGCTCAGGGATCCTCTCGCGTTGGGCGATTCACTAAGGGGGACGAGGGCAAGGCGCTTACCTCGGCGTGGATACGCAAGCAACGCTACGCAGAGTATGCTTCGCGTCTTGGTGTTGACTTTGGGCAGCTGAAGTTGGTCGGAAAAGGAAGTAGTCGAGATTAGTCCAGATGATGATCGTGCAATCGAGAGCCTATAGTGTAGGGGTCCTGGTTCGGGCCTGGTTAGTATAAAGTTATGCTTTGGGGGGTGCTGAAACCGTGCGAGTGTGTGTAGGGAGTAGTACCTTTATGGATATAGGCACAAGCCACAAGCTGGGGGGTTCTCCTGGCTCCAATGGGGATGGCGGGTGGTGTTCGAGGGGCGGCAGGAAGAGCGGATCGGCAGAAGCAGCGGGCGGGGGCAAGAGGAGAGAGGCTCAGCGAACGATGAAGCCGTGGATATATATCCCCCAGAGCGCAAATGTCGAGGAGCACAGAGCTGATACTCGGGATGGTAAGCAAGAGTTCGTCAGCAAGGAGCCAGCGCGCGTGTTGTGGCGTCGATATGTCTCTCTTCTCTCTATGGCTGAATGCTTGTGTTATGCCTCCTATGCTGTGTTATCTGGCCCGTGGTAGTTCATGCACATTATCGGATCCACCGTAATAGCCCACACTAGCCACATTTGCCACGTAAAGCCACACTATTCTAGCCGCATTAAGCGATATTCTGGGTCGATGTGGCTTGTGCATCCCCTGAACTTGACCCGAAGTAGCAAGCAGCTAGAATCACGCTGTTGCCCGTTGCGGAACGTCAGAAAATATACTGTATTTGATTTATCGTGGAATACGTCAGAATAATTATTTAATTATCGTCGGCTGAGACAAAAATATATTCAAAAATCTATTTAACTTCTCTATTTATTATACAATTATTCTACTATCGCGATATCCTCATCGACCCTTCCTACGACCCTTTTTACTCTAATACAGCCTCCAACCACTGTACTGTACTGTACAAATTACCCCCAGCCTCGGCGCTTCTACCCCCATCTCCGCCGCCGCCGTGACAGGGGCCGCGCCACCCCGAACCTTCCAGTCTCACAACGCCCATATGGAACGCCAATGACCGCGCGCCTTGCACCACCACACACCTGCATCAACACCTACAAATCACCGAATCTACCTACTATACCCCCCATCCATGGCCACCACGACCGCCGCCCACGCCCACGACACCATTGAGCATCATTACACCCTCCACCGCCGCTTCCCCGACGACAAACCATACTTCCCCCATCCCGCGCCGCCATCCATCCCCAGTCCTCCCACGCCAACACCCCCAACCATGGCCTCCCCTACAACCACCGCGCTGCTCGCAACCTTCCTCGTCCCCCTCGCCGTAGCAGCAGCCCTCTACATCCTCCTCACCTATGCCCTAATACCACTCTACCAGCGCCACCACGCCCGATACTCCTCCTACCTCCCGCTCACAGCACTCTCGACCTCGACCTCGACATTCCGGGCCCGACTCCAGGCTTCGATCGCAGAGTACATGCTGCCTGCGGGGTGGCGGTCGAATTTTAATGCGCATCAGTACCCGGCGGATTCGAGATCGGGGAGCGAGGCGGGCGATGATGTGGGAGAGGAGTTGTACGAGTTTGTGGCTGGGAGGAGGGGGGGTGTGAGTTTGGATGCGAGGAGAGGTGGGAGAGGAGGCGGAGAGGAGGTGAGTAGGCTGAGTAGGGATTTGGAGGAGGGGTTTGCGGATGATAGCAGTGATGATGGGGAGGGGATTGAGAGGGTGAGAGGGAGGTGAGAAGGGAGCGGATGGTTATAGATTGTTACAAGCGGATAATGGTTGAGCGAATTTGCAGCGAAGAAATCTGTTGATCGACTACATACGATGCGAGCCGTCTAAATGCACCAAGAAGAGAAACGACGTTCAGACTCTGCCAGCTATCCGAATATACCGAAGAGAATGACACCAAGCGAAGCTCCAGAATGGAAATCCATAAATCGACCTACAAATCGATAGACGTACGACACGCGTTACCCAAATAACGCACTAGGCATAAGGGAAATATGGACTTGGGGGCACGATGGAGCAAAGTCTGGACGAGAAACTCCTGGTATTGGCATACGGCACTGGCTATTCATTCACCAAACTCAAGAGAGTTAGAGGAACTAAATCGATCGTTATACAATTGATATTAGTATATTAATTAAGTGCATCTGGCACAGCAGAAAAGGCGGCTAGAACCCGCCGGCTTTCAAAACACCCTACAAATAAGGAAATCGAGCGCCAGGTTTATTCCGACTTCGCTCGAACATCTCGATATGCCGACACAACAAATCCCATAATCCAAGCATTAATCCAGGCATTAATCAGAATACCAACCCATGCCCTCCTAAGATGCCGCAACTCCAGTCTATCCGCATCCACATCCAAAGGCACCCAAACTCCAGGACGTCACAATCTATACCCCATCCCAGAACCAACACAGCCCTCAACACCACAAAAACACCAACGCCAAACACCTCAACACCGAACTCCACCACCTCGCCACTCGTCCACCTACCATGCATCCCTCCCCCTCTGTGATCTCAACCACGCACTCTCCATCTCCACATCCCACGGCGTCGTCACCTTCCTCGCCGTCTCATCCATCCTCAACCACTCCCTCTGCACCATCCCCGGCGTCCACTCCCTCGGCACCTGCGACAACGACACCAGCGCCACCCCCCTCGCCTCCTCCATCCTCCTCTCATATCTGACCAGCTGATTCCCCTCCTCGCACGGAAAACTGCAACTCTCGCACTTCGGCGACAGCTTGCCCCCCTCCCCCAGACTCGCCGGGCCCCCTTCCACCAGCGCAGGCAAGACGTAGTGCATGCACACCGGGTGCACAGCGCGGTCTCGGCATAGGGGACACGATTGCCCGAAGTCCTGGTCGATCCACTGCAGGAGACATAGGTGCCCGAATTTGTGGCCGCAGGGCAGCATAGCCATCTTCTCGATCTTGCCGGCTTCGCCTAGGTCGCTGCGAGGGACGCCGGTGGGTTCGTGGCAGATTGCGCAGATGGGACCGGGGGCGGGGGCGGTGGGGGAGGGATTCGAGTCGGTTTCGGGGGAGGCGTCAGGGTGGGCGTCCTCCGTGCTGTAGGGGGGAGGGGCGGGGAGTTTGTCGGGAGGGCTGGTGTCGCTGTCGATGGCCGACTTNGTCGACGCTGGGTTGTGGGGTATCTGATGCTTCTACAGCGTCTTGCTGAGCTGGTTCACGGGGAGAAGCTGGTGGGATGGTGGGCTGGTTGCGGACGTGGGGTGCCGCGCGTGGCTCTTCCTCCACGGTGCAACGACGCCTCTTGATACCCTTGGCGCGGCGTTTGAAGGCGACGCTGAGGGGGTTATCTTGGAAGAAGTTGCTACCGCTGCCGCGGCGAAAGAGATTTGAGGCCGAACCCATAGTGGCGTGATCGTAGTGAGTGGTATGTCGATGAGAACGTTTCTGGAAACTATATAAATTTTTGAATACAGTCAACGTGTGTGTGCGTGACTTTTGTTTCAAGCGTCTTGATCCTTCAGGTACCGTGATGGCTAGGCTTCTGGGGACAAAAAACGCGTAGGTGTGAGGAGGAGAAAGAGGAAAGAAAGAGGAGGAAGGAGAGAAAGGCAATAAAAGAGCGCGGGAGAGGGGTATACCCACGCCGCGCTCAAGGGGAGCAGCATTCTCGACATGGAATGACACCTCTTCCCGTCACCTTACCAGGAACCCGAACCATGGCACCCGCCCGTTAGTCGGCTGTCAAACCTCCCTAGGGCCCCCCTTTGGAATCTAAAATCGCACGCGCTGCGTCATGTTGGAGATAGGCCGGCCGCATGATGGGAGGGGGGGTGTTGAGATGGAGCTTTGGTGGGAGGGACCAGGCCACGAGGCGGTGGTGCGGGACACACCACTACACCTTGTCGCGCACCCAGTGACACCACCCTTTCATCGCGTCTCACTCTCCATCATCACAATATGTACAATACAGTACCTTTTAATTCTCACCATATAAAATCGCATAGTAATACATAATCACATAAATTCCGTCTTCACATGTGTTCCTGATAACCTCCTCTTGAGGTGGACAGTAGTTAGAGATACCCGGGTGGATAACTCTCGGTAAATCTATCCAGCGGCCACTACCCGCGCCCACGCCTATCGTGACGTGCGCGTCATCCCACGCGGGGGGGAATGTTTGACATGTCTCAGTCAACCGCTAGGGCGAGGATGACGCCTGCATGCGCGTGAGCTACGATGGAGGTGCGATGGGGTGGGGGTAGTTCAGGTTATTTTATTAGGGTAGGGGGGTTGTGATAAGTGCTAGAATGAAGCTAAATAGCGGAAGTGATGGTAGATATTAGCCGGTCTTTAGACAGTTTGTTAGTTCGTCGGTTGAACTAAATATGTTCGGGGGCATCGATGGCTAGTTTACTTTCAAGTAAACTAGTGATTCTGTTCTAATTTTTTTATTATCATTTATATCACGGTATAACTTCAATATCATACTTTGAGACGGCAAGCATGTCTTCTGAAGATGGTGCAATGAGGCAGATCTCGCTTAAACCTGATGGCGGTTTGTGGGACGCACGGGTAGGCGCGCCGCTCCCGCCCCGCCCCCACCCCCAGCTGAGTGCCTCGCAACAGCAAACTTGCACAGTTTGTCCAGTCTACCCCATGAGAGAACCAGACTTTACCTTGAGCACAATTACCTTCTTGATGCACTGTGATGCCGTGAAGTTTCCGACCCATGCCCCTATGCAACCGAGGCTCAGATCAGGCCTCCTGTGAATGCTGCCGCCCTATGCTCACTTCATTCATGCATGTCTTCACAGCCTCGAAATTAGTCCGCAATGGGCCTTTTCGACAAGGCAAAAAGGGTATTAAAAAACTCTAGCACAAAAGCCTCATCGTCGTCGGGAAGCGCTCTTGTCCCAGACACTGCGGTTTCCAGCAATCCATCACAGCCGACCGAGACGGAGACAAGGCCAGTCGAGGTGGTTAAGCCATTGGGCGTGAATGTTTGGAGTCATGGAGTTTCTGCTGTAGTTGAGTATGTAATGAGGATAACAATAGGGGTATTGCGCTAACGACTGCGTTTTAGTGTCGTGTTTCTCCATGGCCTAACGGGTCACCGTGAGAAGACGTGTACTGCAGAAAAGGCGGCCGAGCCATGGCCGAAGGCGTTACTGGCTACGGACATCACAAATGCTCGAATAATTACCTACGGATACGATGCGGATGTCGTACACTGGATGAAGCCAGCTGGCCAAAATACCGTGAGAGAGCATTCACAGAACCTTGTCAATGATTTGTGTGGGCTCCGTGCAAGGACGAAAACCTCAAAACGGCCCATCATATTTGTCGTACATAGCCTTGGTGGCCTTGTTTGCCAAGATGCTTTGCTTCTATGCGGTAATCCTAACGACGAGGCTCAAGGCAACGTTCTTGACTCCACTCGTGGTATTGCCTTCATGGGAACTCCTAATGCTGGCTCTGACTTTGAGAGTTTTGCTACTGGAGTCGCTAATATAATTCGCCTTAGCTTTGTCAAGATGCCAAACACTCAGGTCTTGGAAGTCTTAAGGGGGCGTTCGCAAGTTTTAGCTAACATTAAGAATGGCTTTCTTACAATGGCACGAAGACGAACCCAAACTGGTCACTCTGAAATCAAGATACATGCCTTTGTTGAGGAGCTTCCTGTTACTTTGACCGGACATGTAAGTATAGGTTTATCTGCCTAAACTAAAGTAAATTTTGACTAACAAATAGTTAGCGTGTTGTAACACCCGACTCGGCCGTTATACCGGGTTACAACTTTTCCACAATTCCGGAAAACCATATGAACATGACAAAGTTTTCAACAAAGAGTGATGTTGGCTATGAGAGAGTATTGGGAAAGCTAATGGGCTGGATATCTGAAATTGAAGATGCACCTGGTATATAATCCATGTTGTATTTTTTAACATGTAAAGAGATTAACGATTTGAGAAGCAGGCATCAAAGTGACCATTAGTAGACGAACCACTGTTAATGATCTATCCGCCCAAGAGGATGACGCTATAAACGACCCTGGTCTGGGTACTAAGAAATATTATCGCTACCTCAAACGAGCCACCAAATTTATTCGACGCCCTGATCTGATATCCAAGATTACAAGTCTCACAACACAAAGTGAGGCGTCCCCAAGTGTATGTGTTCTTTACGGCATGGGCGGCCAGGGCAAAACTGCGCTCGCAATTGATTTCTGTCGCCAAGCTGAGACTAAACATCTCTTTCTTGCTATCTTCTGGTTTAATGCATCTACTGAGGAGACCTTGAAGAAAGACCTGGTTACATACTCCGGTGTGGTTAAACGTCGTGCGGATCAAACTTTTGAGTCAAATGACGAAAGGATCGATTTTACGTTACAAACGATCGAGAGCTGGAACCGGCCATGGCTTCTTGTATTTGACAACTATGATAATCCGGATCGCTTTCAAAACTTAAGCAGATACATACCGCCAAGTCCTCATGGATCGATCTTGGTAACCAGTCGCAATTCAAATCTTTTCCGGCTAGGCACTGTAGTTGAGGTACCTCCAATGTCTCAAGCAGAGGCCGTATCGATGCTCTATGATCGGGCTGGTGGCGCTAAGGCGTTTCCCAATGAGGAAGAGCATGCAACGGAGATAGTCAACCTCCTTGGCTGCCTACCCCTTGCCATTGATCAGGCCGGAGCTTACATCCAAAGACGAGTCAATTTCTCACTTTCCAGATTCATTAAAGAATATGATGATAGGAAAGGCTTGATCTGGTCAAAGACACCGACAGTTTGGGAATATAAAAATCTCGTCTATACGACATGGGAAATGTCGTTCGAGCTTTTAGACGAAGATGAAAATGAGAGAACCGAAAAGGGCCGGATCCTTACTATGCTTTCATTCCTTGACTTTAGGAATATCTCACAAGAAATTTTCAGAATTCCTCGCCGCTTAGCTGTTACTCCTGCAGAGCCTACCATAGATTCCCCAAAATGGTTGCAGTTGTTGCTTACGGATAATGGGGAATGGGATTGGAGCAAATTTGATGAGCTTTGCCACGATTTTAGAGATCTTTCCCTTCTCCAACTATCCCCAATGGGACCAGGAGCGCTCCAGTTGTCAATGCATCCGCTTGTCTCGGAGTGGATTAAACACCGCGCTAGCCTTGAGACCAAGAGGGAATGCCTCCTTCAGGCTATTGCAATCGTTAATATGTGTCTTCGCGTTAAGCTACTCACTATTGAACGACCTCTATTATCTGTTGAAACTGAGCAGCAATTCTATCGACATCAGCTTTCATGTACAGAGAATCTTCGAGAGCTACAAAAGAAAGACAGTACCTTCTTAAGAGATCTGCGTCCCTTCTTGGGAGCTGTAGAAGATGACGAAAGCCTTCAATATGACAAGGCGATTTTGGACTGGTTGGGGCCTAATGACTTCGATAAATTGGCCGATAACCTGTCTTTGGTTGTTAAGGGAACCGGACAATGGTTCATCGATCATCGTGTCTTCCAAGCGTGGGTTCAAGGCAAGCACCAGGAGTTGTGGTGCTTTGGAGACTGTCAGTTGCGTCTTCCAATCTAGTAAAGAATGATACTAATTTCTTTTAGCCGGCTCTGGAAAAACAATGATAGCGTAAGTATATCGGATAGCTATGATGATGCATATACTAAAACCTAATTTAGATCTCAGGTGGCGGGGTACCTCCATAATACCCCATCGCCCCCCTTAGTTCTTTTAATATACTGTAATTTTAAAGACATTGCGCGACAGACACCCAATGACATTATTAGGAGTCTATTACGGCAAGCGGTCCAACATGAGGGCCGCATCCCAAATGAAATCAGAGTTTGGTTTGAAGATGCAATGAAGCTAGATTCTCAGCCAACACTTTCAGATGTCAAAGCTCTATTATTCAGGAAATTTCGCTCTTCTGAGAGCAGCGTCTACATCGTTATCGATGGACTTGATGAGCTTCACGTCCGGAACCAGGAGATTCTAACTATGCTGAAAGATGAACTAGCTGAATCGTCAAACCTCAGAATTATAATGACATCGAGGCGTATATCTGGTTTAGTTGAGCTTAGTTCTAACTCTCCAGTTATTGATATCGACCCACGTGTCAACACAACTGACGATTTGCGGGTATTCGTCAGCGCAAAAATAGCGGCCAAGAAACGCCTCCAACAAATTATCGGTTCTGATTCTGTTCTTAGAGAGGAAATTATAGACAGAGTAATAGCGAGTTCTACAGGAGTGTACGTTCTAATCAGAATTAAGCCTTGCTAAGTGTTTTGTTCTAACTCTTAATAGGTTTTTACTTGCTGCGTTACTCATAGAAAAACTCTCTGCAAATACTCGTCAAGAACTTCTCGAAGCTCTTCAAACTTCACCTAGTTCTTTGACCGAAGTGTATGATGAGACTTTACAAAGGATCTCATCTCAGTCACCCGAAGACTCTAAACTTGGAAACTTGGTATTGATGTGGCTTACGTTCTCATACCGACGACCAATGGGATGTCGAGAGCTGCAGCATGCGCTCGCCGCTATTCATATACAGCCTGGCGAAAACTGTCTCAATGAAGACTGGCTCCCTCTCACTGACACAATGTCCACTGTTACCGCTGGGCTTGTTACAGTAGACGAAGAGGCTGATAGGGTTTATTTCATTCACGCATCTGCTAAGGATTACTTTATTAGTATCAAGCATGAGAGATACCCCAATGCCGACATAGGGCTTATGCAGACCTGCCTAGCCTACTTGTCGCTAGAGCCATTTGCATCAGGGCCATGCTCGGAAGCGAAACTCCGCGATCGTATCCTCGAATGGCCTTTCGCTCTTTATGCAACCGTATACTGGGCGAGGCATGCGAAAAGAAATGGAGAGAAGCATATTGAACAGATCATTGAATTCCTAGCGGCAAGGAAGACATACGAGGCCTGGATTCAAATTCTAAATCAATTTGGGGGGCTAGTACCCGGACGCGTTTTAACTCATTCCCCTCAGCACACTCTTAAAGCCAGAGTACTAAGTAAGAAATTGGCTATATGCACGACACCCTCCGAGGCAGCGAAAGTGCTAGAGCTACATTTAGTAGCAGATACTCTAGCTGAAAGAGGCATAATTTGGAAGTGATGTGGTTTATCGGACTGTGTATCTCTACATCGTTTCCGTGGTTGAGCGACATCAACAAGTCGGCATATCATAGTGAAGTGGAATAGTTAGAAACCGCCCGACATAGACACAGGATAGTGGTGATCGTCATACTCTAGTCAGCTATCAATTTATACCTAGCAGGATTACTCTAATGATATCATGCTGGTACCATGCTCCAGACTCACGAGGGCCGCAATGGCGGTATCTCTGGCGTTTCGTTCTCGGTATATGGATCGCACGTGGGTGATGTGGACGAGGTGTTTCAGTTCGTCGCGTTAGATCTTAAGGCACAAATATATAGAGTAATTTATCTACCAAGACACATATATATATTAAATATCTATCCTGCCGTATAAACATCTCTCCACACACTAAATCCATATATACAGTAAAATCATCACTCATACCCGTACCATATATCCACAACCTCCTCTCCCACCCACTATATACCGACATCCCCCTCTTCTATACCCATCTAGCAGACGCCCGACGGGACAGTCATGCTCTCCTCCCTCCCTGTGCTGCCCCTCCCCCTCGACGCACCCTCGCCCAATCCACGCTTCGCAAACGCCGTCCAGAGCTCGCAAGCGTTCTCGCCGCCAGTAAGCGCCTTGTCAGCATCAATGATGGCATCACGGGCCTGCACGAATGTAGGGCTGCAAGGTTGACTGTTCAATCATTAGCATCATGTTCATCATGTTTCTCCGGCTCGGGAAAATGGGGAAAGGAGGGACTTACAGAGCCATAGCATCAATAACCAGCTTCATCGTCAAGTAACGTCCATCAGTCGGCACCTTGCCCTCGAAAGTGGGCTGGCGCGCCTCGGTGTTACCGTGCTTGTCAATCAAGTTCCAGAGAACCTCATAGAGGGTAGTCGCCCACACCGTACCAATAGTGTGCACGGCATCCATCTCATTAACACTCTTGTATGTGTACGGGTTGGTGGTCAAGCTGGTCGAGTAGACGTAGTTCCTGATGCCCTTGGGGTCATTCGCGATCCAGTCACCCATTGGGTAGTCCTTCTCCCTCGTATCCGCCTTCTGGAGGTGAATAGCAATGGCCATGAAATCTCCCCATCCCTCGCCCATGCCGCCCGCCTCGAGGACGTTGAGGCATCCCGAGTTGGACGGGCCGCCGGTCAGGCGAGTGGACACACCGTGGGTGTACTCATGGATCACGACGCCGGCGTCGAAGCTGCAGTCGCGGACGGGCGTGCTCTCGTCCCAGATGTACATGCGCATCACACCGGGCTGTCCGTCGGGTGGGGTAGCGAAGTTGGCGTTGTTGGTTCCCGAGCCGTCCTGGGCGTTCAGGATGACGGCGTCGTTGCCCCTTCCGCCGGCATCGCCGTTGTTGGTCTCGAAGTTACCGGCGGCCTCGTTGAAGCCGAGGATGTGCAGGAGGTCGTGGTACATGTTTGCGGTGTAGAAGAGCTGGGTCACCGAGGCGTCGACGTACTTCTTGGGGTCGGTGTCGGCCGGGGAGTAGGGGTACTCGAACTTGGCGCCGGGGGCGTCGGGGCGGTAGTCGTTCTCGTAGTCGTCGTCGCCCTCAAAGTTGGCTTGAGCGATGCCGTTGTTGCCTTGGGTCACGGTGAAGGTGCTCTCTCCGTCTCCAAGCCATGTGAACTCGGAGCTGTTCTTGTCGGCTGGGTCGGTCTCGATGACGCGGTCACCGCGGGTTGGGTCGTTGGTTCCCCATGGGCTGTGGGATATTAGTAAATAAATATGGCGAGCGAGATTGTTATACATACAGAACTTGGTAGGTGGCGTCGGAAACGTAGTTGACAACACCGTAAACCTCGCTGGCGCCAGTGGCATCAACGTAGGAAAGGAGCCAGTTGTCTTTCAAATCAGTCTCCACTCTCCACGACAAAGCCAGCTTGTCCTCCTTCTGGAAGTACACGAGGCGTGCCTTGGGGTTCTGTTGAGCACCGGTGGTTCCCTCAATGATGTAGTGCTCAAGCGCCTCCTCAGCAATAGCCTTAGCGGAATCGGAGCTGATCTGGAGACCAAGAACGTTGGAGGCACCCTTCAGAGCAGCAATGGCGTCGACCTGACCGCGCTTGACCAGGGGGTCCTCAGCTGGGACAGCTCCAGTGAAGAACGAGTTTCCGTAGGAGAAGACGTTGCCGTTAGCATCGACCTGTAAAGACGACTGTTAGCTTTATCACTCTATAAGTGGGATTTTGTTGGGGGCGTACGTTAACGTTGAAATCCGCATTATCAATATCAAGACCATGAGCCACCTGCTTGAAGTTGACGTGGGCAACTCCATTGCTTCCAACGTAGTGGTCATCCACCACGCGGAACTCAGCGCCTGGAGCCACCTGCTTGACCAGCGCCTCAGCCGTCTCGAGGTAGGTCCCCCTCTTGCTGAGGGAAGCCGCCACATTAGATGCTATCCCCGACTTGGCGGTGAATCCAGCATTGCTGTAATCAGCCTTGGTGCCCAGACGGAAGGTATCAAAGTTCACGGCGCGGCCATTGATGTCGCGGCGCGACGATACCAGCGCGGGGTGAGCAAGCGTGGTGCATGGGAGCAGCGCAACGAGGGCTGCGGCGGTAGTCAAACGCATATTGGCGGTATGGGGAGGGGAAGAAGAGTGGAGGAGGAGTAATAGAATAGCCTGAACTTATCGAGCGAGGGAGCTGAGCAAGAACCTACCTCGAAACGCAGCGGCGGCAGCCTTATATACACCTCATCCAAGCATGGTGGAGAACGACACGGCGAATCCGTGATCACCATCATGGTCCTGTGGTCACCGTGCCCGGAGCCCCCAACTCGTCCTGACGAGCTCCTCGGCCATGTTCCCAGCTTCCGCATTCGAGGTAACTGCCCCATCGAGATGGCAGCGCACCGACGCAGGCAGAGCTACTGCAGGACCAATAAACGCAAGTATGCACCCCAGCCGACCTGCCTGAACGTTGCGCTAGATCCGCCGCCGAGCAATCCAAGAAGGCAGCGGCCGATCCCTAATCCTTCGAGAAGGCTGCACTGCACTGCGCCCTCCGCATCGCGGTGTTGACGGTCGAAATCCCCCGCCGCCGCGAGGACGGCAGTGTCTCATCCAATCTCCCCCATCCGATCGCCTGAAACCCTCATCGTCAACCCCACGCACCGCCCCTTCCACCATCCTTCGCGCACACTGTCACCCCACAAAACCAACAACACGCGGCTTCCATCCCTTCCTCACGCCCCAACACAACAACTCCCCCTCTCATCCCCTCTACCAAACCCCTCTGATTCGCCCCTCCATTATCCCCAACTAAATCCCCATACCAAAAAGCCAAGTCCCGACTACCGGACCCCATGCGCAATCAGGAAGGTCAGATCCCCCTGCCACAGCCTCGCCGGCATGTGCACGACCGGCATGCGCCCGGCCAAGCGCCGAGCTCCCACCCAAACACGCCGATGATGCGATGGGTGCCAAGCTCACGGGGAAGTTAAAGGGGAGCAAGTGTGATATACTAGGCTCCCTAGTATGGGATCTGATATAGTGTAGTGATAAGAAAGCGCGCCCCTAGGGGTCGGGGTGGTCGCCGCTAGGGCGCGGTGGGGTAGGTGGGTGGGAGCTGCATGTGAGGGGTGCGGCTACGAGACATCGGTTTAGGAAGTTGCGGCGCAGGGGCGCACGAGCGTCGGCGGGTGAGTGGCTGGGATCGTCATCGCGGTGCCTGACCGATGCAGAAGCTCGAACTTTTTCTAGCCATACAGCGAGGGTAGCGAGGTGTAGGGGGATGGTAGAATGAAGATACGGTAGAGGATCCGAATACCGTGTATTTGCCGCTGTGAGGAATAGAATACTACCGTGACATTTGCTGCAAAGAATAGAATGCCATACAGAGACCCCACTACAACATGTCTTGTAATCAGCTAGCTACTAAATACGCTACAACAGCAAGCTGTAAAGCATTGCCTTACACCTTACATCGTGTATTATTATAACTTATAGCATAAACTACAATAACTATATAGCAGTTATATCCCTATCTTATAGAGTTCTGTAGGCGCTGTACGATGTAGCAGAATGCTTGGTAGAGCACCAACAACAGGCTGTACGTGCTCCGGAAGATACCGAGAAACGAATATAGTAGCACACCGTGTGCCATTCTTTTGCCGAGCATTATGCCTTTTTAGGCTTATATTTGAGGATCATGCCCCGATTAATAAGGTGTGTAACGTTATCACAGGGTGGTTTGACAAGTAAATTAAGGATGGTTAGTTAACTTTTGTTTTTTGCCCTTTTCGGGTGACAGTTTGAGTCACTACGGCAGGCTAAATGGTAATGATGCGATGGGGAAATACGAGGTATAGCAACTTTCCTCATTCTGCTCGATCTCCCTCACTATAGACGGCGAGGGGTCCAGATAGGGAGATAATGATATTTTACATTATTCGATACCATTTGTTGAGAACCGCCGTCTATAGTGAGGGAGATCGAGCAGAATGAGGGAAATATCATTATCTCCCTATCTGGACCCCTCCCAGCCAAGACCTTCCTTATGCTATACTTTCGCCATACTTTCTATGTCACATCCCATCCCAATAGTAGAGTTTGATATATGTTACTATAAATATGTATATATGTATGATGATATGAAACCCGTCCCCATCGCAATCGTTATGCAGATGGTGCAGGACGTACACGGAACTGAGCTGAGCTTTCTTTTCCCCCAATTCCCCTCCCTTTCCCTGGCTTCGATGGCCGTGGTATATTTCCAACATCCAACTATCTCCCTATGCCTTCTAACTCTCCTCCCAACTGATCCAAAATGAAAATGACAAAAAAAAATGAACGCCAGACCATCTCTCTATCCTCCGAGACGGCCATGAAAATCCTCCCATCCCCCTACTATCTCCCCTCACATCCGAAAATTATAAATTACACACACACCCAACCTAGTTATTCTTCCCCAACTGCTGCAAGTTAACCAACTCCGCATACCGCCCCGCCAGCTTCATCAACTCCCCATGCGTCCCCGCCTCCACAATCCGTCCCTGATCAAACACATAAATCACATCCGCCTTCTGAATCGTCGACAGACGATGCGCCACCGCAACCGTCGTGCGGCCCTTGGCCGCCGCATCCAGCGCCGCCTGGACTACATGCTCAGACTCTGAATCCAAGGCAGAGGTCGCCTCATCAAGTAGGAGGATCTTAGGATCGCGGAGCAAAGCGCGCGCGATGGCGATACGCTGTTTTTGACCACCTGACAACATGGAACCCTTGCTGCCGACGACGGTACCGAAGCCGTCGGGGAGCGACATGATGAAATCGTAGATATTCGCCTCGCGACACGCGTGCTCGATTTCCGCATCGGGGACGTCCTCGCGGTCTGCTCCCAAAAGAATGTTATCCCTGATCGAGCCCTGGTAGAGCGTAGGTTCCTGGCTGACGAGGGCGAGGTAGGATCTGTAATTCGCGATATTGAGCGTTGAGATCTCCTTGCCGTCGACGAAGACGCCGCCAACGAGGGGGTCGTAGAAGCGCTCCAGCAGCGCGATGGTGGTGGATTTGCCGCACCCTGAGGCGCCGACTAAGGCTACGTACTGGCCGGGCTTGACGGTGAGGTTTAGGCCGCGGAGGACGGGCTGTTCGGGGCGCGTGGGGTAGCGGAAGTGGACGTCGCGGAACTCGATGGTTCCGTCCATAGTATCCAGGTGCTCGCCCTCAGTGGACCATGAATCGATAGCCGGGACGCGGTCAAAGAGGACCTTGAGGGCGCGCGCGGACTCCTTGGCCTTGCCCATGTCGGGGGCGAAGGAGAAGACGGTGCCGGCGGATTGGGCACCGAAGATGATGGATGCGAAGCAGAGGAAGAATTGGAAGATTGTGTATTCAAAGCTGATCAGCAGAGTGCCGCCGTACCAGAAGCCCAACGCCATGACGAGGAGGGTCATGGATTGCGAGGAGGCGTATAGGATGGAGGAGTTGAGTGTTGACTTCAAGCTGACGGATGCCTGCGACGCGAGCTGCCTCTTGTAGTTGTCGAGCACGTCGGTCTCGCGGGTGAGCGAGGCGACGGTGCGGATCGCCGAGGTGGCTTCGCAGGCGTAGCTGGCGGAGGACTCGTAGGCTTTCTTGGAGCGGCTCTGGAACTGGGCGAGGACCCAGAAGCGGAGGAAGCCACAGCCGAGGAGGACGGGGATGGTGGAGGCGACGACGAGGGAGAGCTTCCAGCCGATGGCGATGGCGACGGCGAGGGCGGCGATGAGGGTCGTGACGACGGTGAGGATCGTGCCGAGGGTGGAGCCGCTGAGGCCGGCGATGTGGGTGGTCTCGGTGGAGAGGAAGGAGGTTAGTGCCCCGGCGGAGTTCTCGTCGCGGTCGAAGAAGGCGATGTCCTGGCGAAGCATGGAGCGAAAGGCTTGGTCGCGCACGCGGTGGACGAGGCGCTCGGAGCAGAAGGCGAAGGCCCAGCCCTGGATGACGAAGGCGATGAATTGAACGATGGCGAGCATGAGGTACATCAGACTCCAGAAGTTGGAGTCGTGGAGGACTTGGGATGGGGGCAAGGTGGGCGCGAAGGAGAGGGTCAGGATCTGCTTGGCGAAGAAGACAGCTTGGGTTGGGTTACCGCCACCGCAGATGATGGCCCAGAATAGACCGACAAACATGAGACCTGTCTCCTTCTTGTTGAACGAGGCGACTAGCTTGATCAAGATCCAGAGCGAGTACGTCTGCTCGCCCTCGGGGGTGCGCTTCTGCAGGGCTACGCTGGACTGAGACTTCTCAGTCGCAGTGCGGTTTAGCTTGTTGGCGATGTTCTTGTCATCCGGGTCCTCGATGTAATCCTGGCCAGCGGTCTCCGAGATGTGGCGCGCGAGCTTCTCATCATCGGCATCGATAGCGTCCTGTTCCTCGGCGGTGACGGCACTGACCTGGGCAATCTTCTGCGCCTCAACAAGTCTGAAGTACGCGCCTTGAGCCACCAAAAGTTGATCGTGGGTACCCTGTTCGATGATGCGGCCTTCCTGCATGACGACGATGTTGTCGGCATCCTTGATAGTAGACAGACGATGAGCGATAGTAATAGTAGTTCTTCCAGCGGCAGCGACCTCGAGCGCAGCCTGCACAACACCCTCAGACTTAGTATCAAGAGCAGACGTAGCCTCATCGAGGAGCAGAATCTTAGGATCCGAGATCATCGCGCGAGCAATGGCAATACGCTGTTTCTGGCCACCACTAAGCAAGAATCCACGCTCACCAACATGAGTCTGATATCCCTCAGGAAGACCTGTAACGAACTCGTGGGCATTAGCCATCTTGGCCGCCTCCTCAGCGAGCTCAGTCTTCCTCTCGAGACTCTCGTGCTCGTACTTAGTGCCGATGAGACCGTGGAGGATGTTCTCGAGGATAGTAGTGCCGAAGAGGACAGGCTCCTGGGCCACGAGCGAGATATTGCTGCGCAGCCACTTGAGGTTGAGCGTGCTGACATCGTGGCCATCGAGGTAGACGTTACCGCGGACGGGGTCATAAAAGCGCTCGACGAGACCAACAATGGTACTCTTTCCGGAACCGGAGGCACCGACGAGAGCGGTCTTCTTACCAGCTGGGATCACAAGGCTGACGTCCTCCATGACGGTGACTTCAGGGCGGGAGGGGTAGATGTGCTTAATGTTGCGGAGCTCGACGGTTCCCTCGACGTGCTCGAGCTTCTTGCCCTCATCGTTGGTGGAGTCCAGGGGAGATACGCGATCGATGGTGTTGAAGATCTTGGCAGCAGCAGACGTAGCGGTGGTGAAAGCCTGGATGTTAGGCGCGACGTTTCCAAAGGAGAAAGCACCAATCATAATAGCCAGCAGGGTGGTCAGAATGTTGCTGAGCGCCGTCTCGCCGTTGACGATCATCTTGGCGCCCTGCCAGAAAGCAAGACCGTAGTTGAGATAGACGATGCCCATCATGCCTCCGATCATGATCCCGAGCGTGACCTTGACCTTGTAGCCCCACTTCTCAGCCTCAGCGAGATGCTCGTCGTACTGTCTGGCCAGCTTGTCTTGGGTGCCGAAGGCGGTCGCATTGCGGATAGAGCTGATGACCTCCTCGGCGATGGTGCCTCCCAGGGCGTACGACTCGAGGGACTTCTTGTTGTACTTGACAATGAAGCGCGAAAGACCGCCCATGAGGAAGACGATGGCAAAGACAGTCGAGGACAGGATCAGGGTGAGCTTCCAGTACTTGATGAAACCAATGACGAAGGCCGTGACGAAAGTCGCCACAGCCGCCAGAGTGAGTCCAACCTTCTCAGAGATACCATCCTGCACCAGATTCGTATCAGCCGTGATGCGCGTGGTAATCTCACCCGCGCCAAGCTTGTCAAAGAACCCAACATTCTGCCTCATACACGCCGCCAGATAGCGTTCTCTGATCTTGCCGCTCATATGCTCGCCGGTATAGATGAAGCCGACGGTGAAGATGTAGGTCGTAACAAACTCGGCAATGGCGATATAGACAAAATATAAAACATTGTGTGAGAGAATCCCCTTGAATTCCTCCGGAGGGGTGGTTTTGAGGAAGAGGCCCTGAAACTGGCCCGTCAGGTTACCGAAAACAATGGTCATGAGAGGGAGCGCAGCACCGGCCGCAATGGCGCAGACGATGCTCAGCGCGATGATGAGCTTGTCGTTCAGGGTGGCATAGCGGTACAGGGTCCAGTAGGTGGAAGTGACGACGGGGATATCGACCTGACGCTTCAGGACCGCAGCCTCATCTGGTGGCAAATGGCCGAAGGGATCGTCCTCCTCCTTCTTGACCTGGATGACATTTGAGTCGAGCTTCTTGAGATCGGCGGTCTCCTTGTCGTGCGGCGACGCGGCCTCTGGCTTGCGGAAGTTGGCGCTCTCGACGTCGTCGGTGGACTCGCCGTTGGTGGAGGGGGTGGCGGTTGGGACCTCCATGTCTTTTTCGGAGGGGTGAGACCCCATGGCGGCAGCGTGGAGCGGTGGCACCAACTCCTGTGCTGTGCTGTGCTCGTGCAGTTCTATGCTTTTGTACGATGAAGAGTCTTAGATAAACATATAGAAGCAAGGAGGAGCGTGTGTGGCCCGGTTGCACGCGCGGTCTGGTTATTCAACCGTGTGGGGTAATTAATGTGCAAAAGTGTATGGATAAAAGAATTAAGGGACGGAACCAAGAAACCAACAGAGAGGGAGAGGGAAGGGCCAGGTATAGGTATATATGTGACAGGAAAGGTGAATATGGAGATAGGGTGTCGGAGGTAACCAAGATTTAATTAGATATGTACGGAGTTTGGGCAAGGCTGTTTATTATGTACAAAATGCGCACTCGTCATATTGTTTTTTTGCCTCTGGCTCTACAAAAAGCTCTCCATAACTTTGCTCGCCGGAGCTTGAAGCGTCCGCTCGGGTGGGATGGGTACGAAGTACGAAGCGAATGCGACGGAAGTACCAGGTACAAATGCAGTGCTGGCCATCTTCCATAGGTTCTACAGGTTCTAGTACAGGTTCTACGGGGGCCAACCACGCGAGCCACTTGTACCACATACACGCACTCCAGCCACTGAGCGTGCGTCGGGTGTTGTCTATCCCCCGAGAGGAAAATGCTTACTTTGCCCTTCCATGCATTTTTCCCGTGAGACACGTCCACATCCACGCCGTCAACGTACATGTAGGGGTACAACAAGAAGTGGGATTTCTGCATAATTCTGACACCGGCTGTGCATAAAAAGTTAGGCAGACGTGGGAGGGAGCGTACTGTGGGACGGAGTTGGAGGGATTGGGACTGTATCATCTCCTTTGTCTCCACAGTACGCTGGGATGGAAGAGTCCAGTCGAGACGTTTGACACAAGGTTTATTTTGGGATTGGACGAGGGAGTTGCTGATTGCGGTATAAGGACTGCCATTCAATTGCTTCGGGGCCGAGAACTTCAATAATCTCAACAAACCCCGACGGTCTCTTCCAGACAAGAATGAGCAACAACGCCGACAGAGACGACGACAGCGCCTACCCCAACATCAACCATACGTCTCTTCCAGGCAAGATGGACAAAGACCGACAGCAACGACCACAGCGACTCGCCGAACATCAACCAAACAAACCCAATCCCACCGCCTCTCCTGCACAGCTCCAGCACATCCCATCCCTTGCTTCCCTGCTGCCTTACAGGTCATCTCGAACCATCACTCCTAGCCACGGTAGATTCCCCAGCCAGTCCACTCCCCAGTCTAGTCCACCTCCACTTCCAGTCCACCTCAGTCCACCTCAGTCCACTCTCATATCAAAACCGCCAAAAGAGCGGGACCAGGCTTACCAATTTGTACAGTACTTACTATACCAAAGGCAGCCTCCTCTTCGTAGCCCCTCCCTCAGATCATGCCCACCACCCCTTCGTACGTACGTACGTAAGCACCCACCAAGCTTTCTCATATCGATCGGTGTGGCTGGCACATCCCATCCATCGTCGTCGGTGTTGATGTCGGTGCCGGTACTGGGACTTTGATATCCCTCTCCATCCTGTATGTCTGCTTCCGGGTGTACAGTACAGCCGCCCACGCCGTGGCTAAATGCGACGCATAAGGCACAGCTGAACCGCGTCACCCTTCCGCCTAGATCCTACAGCGCCCAGCGCAGATGGGAAGGTGTCGTAACATAGTCAACCTCTGGACGGATATAGCTTCATCCGAGTCATCCCGCCGTTATCAGATCCACGATAGTCCATGCACGTCCATTCCATCCACAATCTTGTCATCCATCCTCGTCAGCCTCTCTCCTCCCCTCCATCCAATCCCCTCCCACCTCCCCGGTGGCCGCCCCCATCCCCTCTCGGAGCCGGCGACCCCCCAACCACCGATCACAGATCCATCTCATCTCACTCACACCGAATGAGTCTTCCCTCTTCTTCCTTCCCTCCTCAGGGACCCCAGCAAGTACCAGCGACTTCCACGACCACCAAGCACTCTAACCCGCACCACCACGTTCGGAACAAGCCTGTCATCTCGCGAGCGCCACCGAAGGGGGATCCACGCGGACATTGCGCTGGAGGGGTGGGTGCGTAGTGAGTGGCGTCGGCCGAGGCGGGGGTGCCAAGGCTCGGGTGGGAGGGGGGTTGTTCGGGTCCGAAAGATGTTGTCGCTTGGGGATTTGTACACAGGAGGTATGTCCGTAGGTCATGTGACTAGGTCCGTTGGAATTCAGCGAGGGAAGCTTACGTAATGGGGTTAACTCCGTTTTGAACTCAGAAAGTTTGGAGGGGGAAGATCCACGTGACTACCACCTCCAAGCAAGCGAAACTTAGGTAAGGTAAGTAGAAATGGGTTAGGGCACAATGCCCTGCGCGCCAAAAATTGGAGGTGCACGCTTGCACGTCAACGATTCCGAATTGCGAAGTTTTTGAGGAGTATCGACAACCACCAACGACTCGACAATCATTCAAGATGCCGGTATGTAAATGATTACTGTTGCTTTCTCCTTGTGATGGAGGGGCGTGTGTGATGGGATGCGATGAGATTCGATGCGATGGGTGTGATGAGTGCGATGCGATTACTACGACAGCGACGGAGGCGGAGGAGGTCGACGATGGAGATGGACGAAGCCACGATCGAATCCGAAGCTCAGCTACGACTCCGATAACAGCACGTACTGCAGCACCTCATCCTTCGCATCCAGCGCATCTCATCACACACACCCCGCCGCACAAGAAGACGGAACAGAACAAAGAGGGAGAACACAGCTAACGCATCTCCCACAGAGCCACAAGTCTTTCCGCACCAAGGTCAAGCTGGCCAAGGCCCAGAAGTCCAACCGCCCCATTCCTCAATGGATCCGTCTCCGTACCGGAAACACCATCAGGTAAATAACTTTCCCCCCCATTACAACCTCTACCCTCCCTCCTTCTCCCCGTCGTCCGAGATCACCCCAAGAGGGGGGACCGGCGGCGGTGGGAGAAGGAGGGGAAGGGAAGAGAGGTGAAAGACTCATTACAGCCTGCGTCCGCAGGCGCCCGAACAACTGCTGATTCCCTCACAGGTACAACGCCAAGAGGAGGCATTGGAGAAAGACCCGCATCGGAATCTAGACGACTCGCTCTCTGGTTTCTGAAACCCCCCCCCCACCTACTGCCACCGCCAAAACAAACAAATTCACAATCCTGGTCACGACTACAACTACGAAATGATGGTTGCTTTTTTACAATTTCACCAGACAGGATGAGCGGATGGGTTGGTGAGGGGGGGGAGGGGATGGAGAAAGGTGGATAGCATGAGATCAATGGATTGCTAAATGCACGAATTTTCTGCCTACGAAAACTGTTTCTTTTGAGAGTGAGGTGTGACGGTGTGGTGATATGTGCTGCGTGAGTTGTGACGTGCTGCATGATGAGTGTTCTGTGGTTCTTAATGTGCTGTGCTGTTGGATGTGCTGTGTTCGATTCGCCGTTCAACTCCCAACCTGTGATCGAGTTGCAGCTCTCGATACTGATATAACTGGTGCATAACGTGCATAACCAGTATACTCTACTACCCATATACCATCTCTGCCCCAAGAGCGAGAGATGAAGTTGCGCTCGATATCCCGAATCAATATCTCCACAATATCTCTACTCGATCTCACCCCTCCTCCCCCCACCAACACCAATGGATGTGTTCCGGAACCTCCTGTACAGGCCCATTCCGGAACACCCTCTTCTACCCACCGCCGCGCAGTAGAATGCTCCGAATTCCTTCACAGGCTTTGACGGGGTTACCCCGTATGCGTCAACTTAAAGTTGACGTCCCTCTTAACCCTCACCCGCACTCAATCCAAATCGCAATCGCCCCTCAGTTCCAAGAACGAGGGGGTTGTAGGGAGATATGACCACCCCGGCCTACTGACTGCTTTCTTCGGGATGTGAAAATTGAGATGAGATGTATGTTGTATAAAATTGTACGGGAGATTGGTGAACCACCTCTCGGGTTTCTCATCTACGGCGGTGTAGATCGATGTACAGCTTATCATAGCCACGGGGATGACTTCAAACCGTCCTACCAAAAGCCCGAGTCCATCCTTTTAAGAAATCAGGTCAGATGTCACATGTTACATATTTCACTTCCACATCAGCACATCAGCTTCACCAGCAGCAGTCACACATCAGGCGTCACAAATCACCAAACACAAAACACAGCATTATAAAATCATCTTCATTCCATTCTACTCCCCCTCTCTCAATCTACCCACCCCCATCCTCTGCATCGCATATTTACCTCTCAAAACGTATTCCCCGTATCTCAAAACGCATCCTCGAAGCAACAACCAAAAGAAAGTCAAATAACGTAGGTGAGAGCATCGCAAGGCCACAAAGCCCACGAAATTCATCCCCATCTTTTGCCCCCAAAACCCCGGGTAAACTTTCTTTCTTTCTTTCTTCGCATAAAAAAAAAGCAAAGAAACGAATGCGTCGGTAGAGTAGAGCAGAGCAGTAGTTGGTGAGAGCGAGGTGTGGTGGTGAAGCGAGAGGTGGTGAGTTCGACCGCTGATGTCGAGATGGGAAAATGAAGTAGGTAAGGTTCGTATCATCATTGCTGGTATGCCGAGTGTGGCAAAGAAGCCAGGCCGGTACCGCAATCCCAACCCTCACTCCTCACCACCATCCAAGGCACACACGCCTATTTAACGATCCTCAGCCCACTCGTTCTCTCTCCTGATTTGGTCCTCCTCCTCAGGCGTGAAGTCATTCGTGATGTTGAACGTCTTCCTGATCTCCTCTGGGCTCTTGCCCTTGATCATGTTCGCCACGGTCTTGCAGCCGACGTCGAGCAGGGGCTTGATGTCGAGGTAGTTGGATGCGAGGATGATCTCGAACAGCATCTCCTGGTCGACCTGCATGAACTTCTGGTCCCACTCCTCGATGTCGGTGGTCTTCTTGCGGGAGTCCGAGTCGTCGTCTGCGGATGCGGGGGGGTCGTCCTTGTGGTGCTCGCACCACTCGATGACCTTCTTGAGGACGGACTCGTTGACCTGGGCAGTGTTAGTTGGGTTCCCCAGGATAAGATCTGAGGTTGTGGAGCGTTTGGGGGAGGGATCAGAGGTGCTGTGGGAATTGTGGCGTGATTGGGGGCGGTGGAAATGGGAACGTACGTTGGGGATGGGCACTTCAGCGCCGGCGCCCTCTCCGAGATCCTCCATCATGTTGACGATGAGCATGGAGCGCTCGGCGACCTGGCGCTCTGAGGTTGGTGTGTTAGCTGTTTTGCGCAGGTTAAGGTGGACGAGGCTTAGACTCACTGACTACGATCGGGACGCCATCGTTGGAAACGAGGGTAATGGTGTTTGGCCCTTGGTCAGCCATGGTGATGATGTTGTGCTTTATGAGTTTGATTGAGTGAAGAAAGTGAGCGATGGTGGAATAGTAATGAAGTTGTTCGGCGTTCGTGGGGTTTTTTACCTTGGTAGAAGGTGGAAGGAGAGGTGATATGACGGATAGGTGATCGGTGTGGGGTCGTGGTTGCCTCACAAAGCGCACCTTTCAGCCTGGACTAAGCCTCGTTGGGTTCCTCGGCTATTTTTCTTTGACGCGGTGGCGGCTGGATTGGGTGGGTGAGTAGTGAGGTAAGCGCCAAGCAAGGCGGCGATTCTTTGTACGGGGGGAGTGAATAAAGCGAGAGAGTGATGGGGGACTCTTTGATGATTTTGGATTCACGCAAGCGGGTGGTTGTAGTTTGTAATTCTTTGTGATTCTTTTGGTTTCCAGGTATGTTTAGTTGCAGTATGGTATGTATTTGCGATGGTCGTATCATTGCTAGTGTCACTTGTTAAAGGACTCATGGATTTTGAAGTTTGTATTTTATATTCCGACAAAGAATTAAAAAATTACAGATTACAAATTACAAATTACAAATTACAAGGACAAAGTGAATTTGTTGTTTGATATTATTTTACGATGGCGTTGTGTTAATTAAAGTTAGTTGTCACTTGTCAAAATATTCATGAATTTGAAGTTTGTATTTTGACAAAGAATTAACAGTTAAAAAATAAAATCGTGGAAAGTAAACAAATGGTCAAATCATCTGAACTTCTAAAACCCATTTATGACCTCACTCTCCAATCCCCCGGATTTTATCTCGGATATTGCAGTCCATAAGTCATGTCTCACAGGAAATGAGATAAATGAGATGGTCCTCAACAAATTCCGACACGGACCCTGCTTCCCTGCTCCCCGCTGTCTCTCAGCCTTCGTTTGCGGACCTGCAAAATTGCAAATTTCGCCGAAAGCAGCCTCCCCGCCCAAGCGATAAATCGTGAATTGGTTGGTTTTATGGGGTTTATATTGGTCGCAAACGAACAGTCTGATATTAAAGTTCTCATACATACAGTATTTATCAGCGTCTGTCTCCACTATCCTTACTGATCAGACGGGAAAGATGGGAGATGGTGCAATAGTGGCAATGGGAAGCCCGGGAGTGGACCGTACAGTAAGCAAAACCGCTACTCCGGACGAAGCGTAGCCTTGCATATCAAACCAAGATAAGAGATATGGCCACGTACAGGTGCATAAATTCTGTTGGACTCATTCCTCGATAACAATCACTGGAAAAGAGATAATAAACAGCATCAAAGCAGAGCATCATGGCATGTAATTAATGCAATAACAAACCGTAAATAAATAACAATAAATAACCTCCACCCTACATACAGCATCACTGTTTACAGTCCCCCACGATCGACGCGACGCGACCCAAACAACCTCCTTTCCGTTCCCACTTCCACCTTCCCACTGCCATCCCCATCCCCCCAAACTAGAGTAGCGGCCGTTCCCAGCAAGCAAAACCCCCCGTCAGCCCGTCATCCCAGGCACGTTCCCAAAGCTTCTTCCCCCCCTCCCCCCATCCCCTGCCACAAAAAAAAAGAAGGGGATAGATAGCCAGTCCACAGTGTCC
>LMYD01000688.1:0-25695 GCA_001630595.1 Pseudogymnoascus sp. BL308
ACAACCCCTGCCCCCTTCTTCTCCCAACTCTCCACCGGAGAAGCCGCTCCCGACCCCCCCGCATCATCACCAAACCTCGGCACTACCGTGCTCGCAAACTTCCTCGCAGATATGCCCTCCGCAAACAACCAGTCCATCTCCGCGTACGTGCGCCCGCGGGGCTCCGGGATGCGGAAGACGGCGTAGACGAAGCAGATGACGCAGAAGACGACCCAGAACCACGCGGTCTTCATGCCCCAGTTCAGTGCGGTGGGGTTGAGCTGGTAGGGCGTGACGACGCAGTTGAAAACGCCAAAGGCGTTGTAGCCCATGCGTGCGATGTTGATGGTCTTGGACTTTGTGCGGGTGGATGAGAGTTCAGAGACTAGGGCGTAGGTGACGGGGCCGATGGTGCAGCCGTAGACGAGGGTGTATAGGAGGAGGAGGGAGCCAGAGAGCCAGCCGATTATGACGGGGTTGAGACCGACGCTGGCGATGATGCCGCAGGTGGTCAGGACAAGGGTGAGGAGGCCGAGGCCCCAGAGCTCGATGGTGCGGCGACCGAAGCGGCTGAGGAGGCACCAGGAAATAGCTGTGCCAACGAGGCCGAGGGCGTACTAGGAACGTTAGTATGTATGCATGTCTTGGGGGTGTTGGGGGCTTACCTGGGCAATAACGAAGTTCCAAGTTTGCTCGGGCGCCATGCCTGCGCGCTGGAAAAAGTATGGCGACCACTGCATAAGTGCTGAGCCACTCGCATTCTGGATAACCCACGTGAACGTCGAGATCTCCGTACGTCTGCGGTTGGCGCCACGGAAGCAATCGAGATACCCCGTGCCGGTGCCATTAGTCTCACGGAGCTCATCAGCGTTGGTGAGTTGGATCATGGCGAGCTGGCCATCAATGCTGTAGCCCGCTGGCGCGCGACTCTGGGACACGAGTTTAGTAAGGACCTTTCGCGCCTCATCGGTGCGGCCCTTACGGACAAGCCACCAGGGTGACTCCTGTGCCCACAGCGAGAAGATGAAGATAGGGAGAGGAAAAACCCATTGCAAGCCCAACGGAATCTGAATCGACAACATCGTCTTCTTATTGATCAACGCCCTCTGCGTCACCGCACCAAGACACTGTCCAATAATCCAACACACATTACTCCAAGCCGTGACATACGCCCTAATCGGTGTCGGGCAAACATCCGAGGCATAATTCGTCGTGAGCGTCTGGAACACGCCCCAAGGGAGACCACACAGCAACAGCCCAACCAGAAACATGGTCAGACTCGACGCAAAAAACACAATAAATATAAACGCCGACAGCGCCACCAGACTCGCCATAAACGTCCTCTTATACCCAAACCTCTCCACAAGCCATCCACTCAGCAGCACCCCCGCCATCTGCCCAACCGTCGGCCCAATCACAATAGCCGACTGCCACGATGCCGGAATCTCGCACACTTTGCCATCAAGGGACATCTCCGGGCACTGGAAGCGGCGGCGGAATACGGGGTTGGTGAGGAAACCGGTGATGAGGACGAGATCGAATCCTTCCATGATGCACGCGCAGGAGAGGATGATGGCTTGGAGGACAGCAGGCCAGAAGGCACGCACGCATGTCCAGGTGCTCATCTCCTTCTCGACGGCAGTGGCTTGGCGCGCGAGGGGGACGCGTTCTTCGCGCTCTGCGGCGTCTTGGGCGCGGAGAGTTTCAGGGGCGACGGCGGTGCTGTCGGGGCCGAAGAGGGTGGTGAGAGGGGCGGGGACGTCGTCAGGGGTGGGTTTTTCGTTGGTGGTGCCGCTGGGGGCGAGGCGCCCGGCGGCGTTGGTGAAGGCGCTCATGACGGAGGAGACGGGAAAGTTTGATTCGAGAGGTGTCTGGGGTACCACGGCTGTTGGATTGGGTGGTGGTGGGTTTGTAGACGGGTAATGAATGTTTGGAATTGCCTTATACTACTACTGATATATGGATAATTCTCTTGTAGAATTTGGGAAATAAGGAGGAGGATAATATGATGGATGTGAGGGGTTTGCGGAGAGAGAAGATGGAGATGTAGTAATGAGCGGGGAATAAAGAGATATGACAGAATGAGAGGCCCTCTTGTAGATGCGGGATTTGCTTACCTGCTTAGCTTACCACGGCCCATCTCAGTATCAAAATCTGGGACTGGGCTGATATGATGGGAAGGAGCGAGTTTGACTGGATGCCGGTGGTGGTATGGGGACCACATGACCTCTAGAGTCTTCGCGAACCGGATTTTGACAGCTGGTTCATGAAGCTAAGAGGTTAAGTAAGTTAAAATCAGACAAGGAAGGAGCTGGGGAAGCGGTTCTCCATGGGGTGCTCCTTCCTTAATATCGCCTGGGTCCGGCTAGTCTCCTTGGGCTGCCATTGGCAGTACAGATGGCAGCCGTATAGCAAAAAGAATAACCGCATACTCTCCTATTCCCATCTTTAAAAACAGAAGAATATAAGAAGAATCCCAGAAATATCACATCCCATCACCAGTCGTCACAGATGACAATGACAGCCGACAAACGACATAGCGCGGCGGCAGGCGCGAACCTTAACCCTAGCGCCGACCAATAACCACCCACCTCATCGTCATACAGCATCTCAACCATAGTAACAGCAGCATGTGACACTTTCGTACGATCTCCCCCGCCGCGGGGCTCCACAGTGCTGCAATGAGTGGTATAGAAGTAATAATTATATTTTTCTCTCTCCAACGTATCTTCTCCGAATAACAATAGTAGGTAGTAATAATAGTAACAGTAGTAGTAGTAGCAGCAGCAGCAGTGGCATGAGTACCAGCCCACCCACCACCCCACGCACCGCCCAACCAAACTCCACGCTCCCCCAAAACGCACTCAAATCAATGCAACAAAAAAGCCCACCAAGTTTTAACCTCCCCCCTTTCCTTGCCCCTATCTCCTCAAACTCCCCACCCTCCCAAGGGCATACCACCTCCTCGTCCTCGTACTCGCCGTATCCCTCAAATCCCTCCCTCCATTCCCCGTCTCCAATATCCCCGTCCCCTCACTCCCATCCGTCGTCAGCGTCCCATTCGTCGCACTCGCGGCCACATGTCCCGTACTCAGCCTCCTCTCCCAATGCACCCTGCTGCTTGGGCCGCGCGACTCCATACTATGCGATGTCGACGGTCTAGGTGCGTCGGCGGCAGCTGCGCGGCCGCGGGGGTAGCGCGAGATGGGTGGAGGTGTGGCGGAGGCGTCGCGGAGGTCTTCTACGACTGTGATGCGCTTGGGGGCCCCTCTGTCGGGGGCCCTTTCGTAGCCTTTGTCGGGAACGGCGGGGTTGGTGTTGGTGGTGCTGGGTTGTTCGCTGTTCCCGCGCATAAACGCCGGTGGTGGCATTTGCGAAACAGCCGCTGATACCGAGCGGCCTAGACCTAGCATCTTGAAAAGACCACGCTTCTGTGGCTCCTCAATAGTTTTCTGCGGCGAAGCCTTGGGCCCATGTGGCGGTGGCTCTGGCGCAGAAGTAGACTCATCCGCCTCCGCGCGCGCAGCCTGGAGGCGACGAAGGCGTTTCTCGTTGCCCGCTGGCGAGGTGGCGGTAGCTAGAGAAGAGCGGCGCTCAGGGGGTGCAGGGCGGTAAGAGGTTTCGATCTGTGCGGCGAGGGAAGCATGTGGGTCTTTGGTATAGCCGCTCGCGGAGCGCTCGTAGCGGTAGATGGTGGGTGTGATGTTGTCGTCAGCGAGGGGTTTGCGTGAGCGGATGGGGATGTCGTCGTCGCGGCGGTTGAACATGACGTCGCGGCCCCAGTCTTTCGTGTAGTTTTCGCCAAAGGAGAACATCTCTGGTGCGCGGAAGGCGACTGGTCGGAGGTTCTCGCGTGCTGCGGAGACCCACGGGTCCATGGTGCTTGTTGCCTCGCTGGCGATGTCCGAGTTGGTCTCTGTGACCTCGCTCTGCGTCGCGGTGTCCCAGCCGTGGCCGTCGCGGCGGCTTGTGATGGTCTCGGCGGCGCTGCGGGGGCGGCGGAGTCGGGCTAGGTCGTACTCTGGGCTGGTTTGGGCACGGCTCAGGTAAGGCCTGTTATCATCCTGATCCAGTATCTTGCTAGACACGAAGCTGGTCGCGTCGGCGTTGAGGGTATCAGTTGAATTCTTGTACTGCTGCAGAGAGTTGGTGCTGAAAGTGTCTGGCGTGGGAGGCAGGGCGCGTTGTGGCTCGAATGACTGCAAGTCCGTTCTCCGGATGTTGTCCTGCTTCGCAGGCACAGACCTTGGCGGATCATTGAGTTTGTGGTCCGACGTGCTCTGGATGAAGCGAGCTGCAATGGCAGGCCCATTGCGCCTCTCCAGCGTTCGCTGGAGCTTCTCGAGTCTCTGGAGCGGTGATTTCATGACATTGTTTATCGATAGAAATTGTCCAACAGCAATAACACCCGGAACCCGTCCAGACGCCTTTCGCTCCATCGTGCTGCCATTTTTCAGGCCGTCTCCGACCCATTGATCCACGGACGTGGCGTTCATAAAGCGATTTGGTTCGGGCGAATCAATATCCATATTCTCATATTCCAAGTCCAGGCTGTCCAGATCATGGCCATTGCCCTTCGCGCCATACACGCTGATAAACGAGCTCTCGCTCAGGACGCTCAGACGGGGGCTGTTCATTCCACTTAGTTCAGACACCATATCGTCTCCCTTGGCACCATTATCTTCTGATAGTCTGGGCAAGGTCTGATCACGAGGTATGTAAAGGCTGCGCAGAGCCTCAGTCTCCTCAGTCTGCTCAGAAAGGAACGAGGGCATTCTCGCGAGTGACCTATTATGCGATTCCTGGCGCCGGTGCCCTAGCGGGGTTAGGTCGTTGTTTTCGCGATACCGGGGATCATCTGGAGGCGAGCTGGTCATGATCTGGCTAGCTGCTCCGCTGTTTGTTCCACTGTTGGTGCCATCGTCGCGATCACTCAGGTATTGGCTCGTTGCAGCTTGGAGGGACTTGACTGCATTCCGTTCCTCCATGAGTTTGTCGACCTTCTCTTCAAGCTCAATTATAACATTGACGGCCTGTTCAATGGCCACGTCCCGCTTAGCCAGCTCGGACACCAATTGCTCATTCATATCTTGAAGCTCATGTTGTTGCTTAACCTGCTCCTCTAAATCCTCCAACCTCTCTTCAAGCTTCGATTGTTGCTCCTTCCGGTGGTGTAGTTTAAGCTTGAGATCAAAGTTCTCATTTAGTAAAGCGGAAACTCTCTGGATAACAAAGCACGTTAGTATCATATCCTCCAAAAGTTAGTTATATAGGATCAGCCTCACATCTTCCGTAGCCTTGACACCCAATTTCTGTTTCCCACTCGTACGATCCGCTCTCCGGTCCGCCGACCCAGGCGCCTCCATTTCCTGCTCGCGCCCACCCCTCCTCGGGCCCGCCGGCGAGCTCTGCGACCCGCGCTGCATATCCTGATACGCAGCAGCATCTCTGCTCTTCCTGCGCTCATGCAGCCTCGCCGCCTTCATCTCGCGGAGCTTCTCCTGTAGCAGGTCTCCGCCCTGTCCCTGCCCTTCTCTTCCGCCTTGCTCTGCGCCGTCATGCATCTTGCCTCGATCGCTGCGTATGTTTTGGATTCGGTGGTGGGGGAGGTTCGAAGAGGAGGCGTTGGAGCTTCCTGCTGTGCCGCGGGATTGGAGTGAGGCGCTGGAGCCGGGTGGCCTTGTTCGCTCTGGTGTGGGATGGCGGTCGATTTCGCGGGTGTCCATGGTGTCTGCTTTATGTTATGTTTGTTGGTGGGGGGCTTGGTATGATGCGGTGCTCCCGGGCTATCCTGTTTGTGCCCACCCAAGCAGGCAAGTGCTGTCCTTTTGTGTGCAGTATAATAGTATAGCTGGAATTGTTATTGTTGTTGGAGAGAGCGTTGGAAGCTGTCGTGTGACGTTGAAGTCGGTCTGTAGGTAGCCAGAGAGGCTTGATGCAAAGCCAGGCTGTTTGCGCGCCGTTGCAGGTTGAGATTGGCGAAGAGGTGTAAGCTGAGACGAAACTGCACGGTCTGGTTGTTTAAAGCACGGAGTGGTTTTATTCTTTCTTTTCAGCTCCCTGGGTTGCAGTAGCCCTCCTTACATTGCGGATGTTTATGCTGGCGATGGATGCACTGTGCAAGCAAGTCGACTCAAGGGGAGTAGAAAGTGAGACAGCGAGTTCCAGAATGCGTACAGGTGAGACGAGACTGGGTGGTGGATTAGAAGGAAGATCCTGTTTCTTGAGAGTTGTTGGACGAGAAGACGGGATGCACGACAGATGGTATGCAGAAGGAGGTCGTTGCACTTCTCCCCGTCAGCTGGATATTCCACCGCCCTTACTGGGTTCTGCTCTCTGGGCTGAGCTTTTTACTCCTGAGCCCATCGGGATAAAAAATCCCAGGATCTCATTGAGCTGCCCGGGGGTTGATCCACTACTCTGCCCAGCTCCAGTACCAGGCCCCATATACCGGGGGGTTATCGATAGAGAACGCGGTCGCGGATACCACATAAGCACATTTAGTACGTGCCTTGCCACCCATATTAATTTAGCAAAGTAAGTCACTGCTACATTGGGCCCACGGACGGCTGGCCCAACCAACGGCGTACACTCTACTCCTTAAAGAAGAACAGTATTATGTATTAAACGGGATAACTGACATAACTTGTAAATAACATCTCCCTTGCGGCGTCGCCACTGCCCCAAAACTGAGTAAAAAAGGTGAAAAGGGGGTTTCAAAGGGGAGTGATAGCGCGTCTGGTTGGCTGCACAACAGCACTATCCTGGCCTATGTTGGCAATTTGGCAGGGGCAGGTACGGACGGTACAAGGCGGTCAGGGCAAGCGGTTGGTTGGGCACGGCCCTTGCCGATGCCCCGACGCGCTGCCACGGCCACTAATGCATCCCAGCCACCGCGAGCCAGGCCGCTGGGGATTGGAAGGGGGGGACAAGTAAGATGGGGGACGGGGAGGACGGGGAGAGGACTGCGAAAGGGACGGTGGAATGTGAGTGGGAGGACAGAAGCAGGACAGGACAGGCACCACGGCACAGTGCGCGCGGTCTGTCTGGTATAACAGAGCACCCAGCACAGAGGCACAGAGTTCGGAGAAAAAAAGCGGCATGGTATGTGTGTACGAGTGTCAATAAAGATCTAATATAGCGATGATGGGCGTCATGGTACGCAGAGACCACAGTACAGGAGAGTAACGGCTAACATTAGAGTATAGAGTCCTTTTCCTACACGAATATCCACAACTGGGCACCGCAAACCGGTAATGCCGCTGCGACTACCACCAGATCGCTCCAGAAGACTCCTCACCTCCCCACACTCCAACGCTACGAAGTACTTTTCCATAGTGCTTACAGTCCCATAGTACTTGCCGTGCTATGAAAAGGTTTCACTCCCGATTTGTGACAGCACGTGCGAATCGCCGCATGCGGAAATGTGACGAGTTCCTCCCATCCCTCTCGCTGAGATTTTTAGTATTAGTCTGTTTCATCCATCAGTTGGCGCTCCTTTTGGCGTTGGCGGGGTCGTCATTTTCACATTTCATAATTTCCACATACCACACATCACACACACTATACGGATAACCCCTCGCGTCCGCCAGGAGGAAGGTGCTACACGATTCATTCTCCGCTCGCTCGCCGCGCCTTCCTTCTCGTCCTGTGAGTTGCCGTCCCGAACGTGTCTCGGCTGTACCCTGTGTTGTTCAGAGACATGGACGGGAGTACTGTATGGGAACTACGCACCATGCTGAAGGCAGGTGATGTGAAGGGGTTAACTATAGAGACTGCTGTTCTAAACACTCTAGACACTAGCGACTCGTCGTGGTCTTTTGATAGGATATGCCATGGTGCTTTGCCCCGTTGTTGACACAGCCGAGAGTCTGTCTTGGATGTCTCTAATATGGTGTGGAGGGCTGTTATATTGCCGTCTTATACGCATTTGGCAGTCAGACACGGAGAGGCAACGACGATATTGATGATAAGAATCGCCACTGCCGCATGCAGCATGAAAACATATAATCGAGAAAGAAAATGGCTTGGTGAGAGAACACAAGAGCGACTCGACCTGTAAATAACTATTCTAACCATTCTCCCTGACGTCAACGTGAACCCCACGCTCTCAGCTTCGACCACGCGTCAACCGCGTCGACCATCGCTATGTTTATGCCGTGCCATGCCATTCCCACAAACGCCTTGCCTATCCCAAACGCCACTGCTGAGACATCACCGGGCCGTCGCTACCGTGCAGCTTCTTGCATCTTATCCCCCGTATTTGGCGCCTCGTCAATGAACTGCGGCACTTCGTCGACCATGAAGCTGGGCGTCGCCTCGCTCTGTCCCAGGCCCTCAAACTCCATCTCATCGCCCAGTGCCTCGAGCTCAGCATCCAGCTCCGCCTCATCCACATCCTCGGGCACATCATAGCTGCGACTAATGCTCTCCTGGATATCATTCCCAATATCCATCAAATCGGCCATCTCATCCTGCATCCTCTCGATCTTATCGATATCTATCTTCCCGTACTGCTGCTTCAAGCTCTTATTGGTCTGCTTCATCACATCCACCGTCGTCATCACGTTCTTGAGGTTATCCGTCATCATCCCCGCCTGCTGCATGTTCCACGACTGCTGCTCCAGCTGCTCGCGCTGGCCCTCGTACATCTTGCGCCGCTGCAGCACCTTGAGCGCCTTCTGCTTGATGGCGTTCTTGCCGGGGCCGTCGCGCATTTTGGCTAGCTTGGCCTGGTAGGTCGAGAGCTCGGCGTTGATGCTGGCGAGCTTGACGTCGATGGAGGAGACGCGGCTGTCGACCTGGTGGGGGGGTTAGTTGCGGTTTCACAGGATCTTGAGGGGGGGGAGAGTGCGGACATTGCTTATTGCGCCATCGAGCGTGGGCTTGGGACCCGTGCTCTTTGCGCCGAAGAGGCGGTTCATCGTGCTGTGAGCTGTGGCGGACACAGGTGCGGGCAGAGTTGAAACAACGCTGATGGTTTGCCGCTCCAGGCAGGAATGAGTAAGTGAGTAGTGCCTCGTAGAGTAAAAGCGTAGAGCAGTTTTCTGGTATCAGCTTCAACAATTACAATGTCCCTGGGTATCTATCTCGAATTCGTAGGGAACCTGGAATAACACAGCTGCCTTGCGGGATATGGATGGCAAAGCTGTATCTGCGATATGAATAGCCCGCCGTAGTTCTCTGGCTCTTTCGTCATGCCTTGCCCTCCCGACGTCCATTTCAGGACTAGCGGCCTATTTCGGCGAGATTATCACGTGGATAGTGGAGTTGATGCTGTACAGGTCATCCATGCCCTGGGCCTAAGGCTGGGCATCACGTTGTTGGGCAACGGAGGGCAAATAAACAGCTTGAACCACCACCGAGAATACCAATAATTAGCAGCTCTGAGAGCGAGAATCTCCTCTGTAGTCAGTATATTTCCCTGCCTGTGTGTATTTGTCTTTCGCCGGAAGAAAGGGGGAATGCTAACGTGAGGTTTGCTGCTCTCACAGGCCAGAACCTTGGACAGGGATTTTGCCGGGAGAGATTCGCAACGACCACCAGCGACCGACCGCATCATAAACGTCGTGTTTCCCCGTCTAACACGCTGCCTTCACGACCGCAAAAACCGCCTCGTGCCCGCGCTCGAAAGCATCTTATCCTTCCCCCCTCTCTCTCGCGACGACCGTTTTCCGACTTTGTACTTATACTTTGTTTCTTGATGCCAATTACGATACCCAGTGCTGGTCTCCGCGCTCTGTAATTTCAGCTCGACCCAGAGATAGCGTGACCTTGACCAGAAAAGCTTGTTTCACCACGACGACATCTTTCTCAAGAGTATATATTTTCTTATAGAATGTAAGCTGAACCGAGGCCCCCTCCGAGTCCCAGGCGCGGTGGAGTCGCCTTGCTCTCACCGCCGGGCAGCCTGACGACATATTTCGTGTTGGGCATGTTGAATCCTTTTGCCCGACAGCGCTGACAATGTGCCCTTGAGCAGTCTTCTCGACGGCATCTTCTGCACTTCCACCTGTGATACCCGTACGAGCGTGAACGACCGCGGAACCCCATACGACCCTCTCCGAGCAAACGACTACCCGTATGAACAATTACCCGGCGCATCTAGTTTGCAACAACGGACCCGGACATCAGCATTCGGATCCCCGCCAGCTGCGGCACGAAGAAGGACCCTCCTAGATCAAGATGTTCTGGCGATTTGGCGGCTACGCCAACATCTCCACCATCGACACCCTGCTTGAGAAGCCCGATGTGACTCTCGAGGAGCTGCTGGAGGAGAGCGACCTGATCCAGGAGCTCAAGTCGCACAACACCAAGCTCATCGAGTACCTGCGCGAAGACGCGATTCTGCAGCGCCTGCTGGAATACGTCGTCGCGCCGAAGCTGGAGACTATCGCATCCGACGAATATGATATTGACGGAGATAACAATGACGACAAGGGCAAGGGGCCCGACGAGGAGCGGTCTCACTCGCTGACGCGGATGAGCTCCGAGGACGAGGAGGACGACAAGGAGAAGAAGCGAAACCGATACGCGTTCGTGGCGGCCGAGATCCTGGCGTCTGATTCGTGGTCGCTGTCTGCGGCGCTTTTGGAAAATGAGGCACTCCTACGCAAGTTCTGGGGGTTCCTGGCTAGCCCGCCACCGCTCGATCCGCTTCAAGCTGGATACTTTACGAAAGTTAATGAGGCTTTACTTGATAAGAAGACTGAGGAGATGCTGGAGCTATTTAAGTCTATTCCCGACGTTGTGAAGAACATGCTTCAGCATGTTGATTCCCCGATGGTTATGGATTTACTGCTCAAGATCATCTCGTTAGAGAAGGCCGAGGGCGGACAAGGAATTGTAGACTGGCTGCATACGCAAGACCTAATGCCTACTCTACTGTCATTCTTATCGTCCGAGCATTCATGGGCCACCCAAACATCAGCCGGAGACTTCCTCAAGGCCATTATCACTATTTCCGCCAACGCGTCCCAGAATGAGCAGTCCTGTATTGGACCTAATGAGCTCACGCGCCAGCTGGTCTCGCAACCCTGCGTCGAGAAGCTTATCAGCGATATGCTCAAGGGCGGTAACCCGTTGACGGTTGGCGTTGGCATCGTGATCGAGGTTATCAGAAAGAACAACTCTGATTACGACCCTGAAGTTGGCACGGAGTCGCAGATGGCTCCATCGAGTCGCGATCCTATTTATCTCGGAACACTGCTGCGCATGTTCGCCAAGCACGTTCCTGATTTCATGGCCCTCATCCTTAGCCCTGACCACACAATTGGCAGCAATGATGGCCCTGTTACTATCAAGAGGAAGGAACTCAATGCTGCATTTGGCGGCAAGGTCGAGCCTCTCGGATTCGATAGATTCAAGACCTGTGAGCTTATGGCCGAGTTGCTGCACTGCAGTAATATGGGTCTGCTTAATGAACGCGGTAGCGAGGAGCTCGTTAGGGCTCGCGACGCAGAGCGCGAGAAACTACGGGCCGAGGGANGCCGAGGGAAAGCTGGCTCCTCCAGGGGACCGCTTCAACCTTGAGAGCGACGACCTAACTATGAGGTCCTCCAACACCAGCCGTCTTGGCTCCCACTCGCCCGATGAAGGGCGCAGACTCGGAGTGCAGAATGCCTCCGACGATGACGGATTTGAAGAAGTGACACACGCTCAAGACCTTGGTGATGACGCCAAGGACGACTTTGACGAGAAATTGGACGCGGAGGATGAGCTTCTCGACAACATTAAGACAGAGAACTTCCCCTCGTTCTTGGATAAGGATGATGACGAATTCGTCGACGAGCCATTGAGCTCACCTAGGCTGAACACTGAGGTAGAGGCCCTTCAGCCAGCTACTGTGGATAGCTCTCTTGCCGTCCTGCCTCTTTCACCAACGAAGGATTTGTCTGATAAGGTTAAGGACTTGGATGTGAGCGAGGAATCAAAGGATGCGGATGCCAAGCCGCCGTCTTATGATGATCACTCGAAGGATGCTACGGTATCTCCTGATGAGCAGGCTAAGGAAGCCCTGGATGAGGCTATTAGCAACCAGGTTGAACAAGAGGCTGCTGCTAAGGCTGAGGAAGCCGTTAAGGCCGAGGAAGCTGTCAAGACCGACGAAGCTGTAGAGGCTACCTTTGAGGTCCCTGTTCGTTTGGAAAGCACTGAGGTTGTTCTGACGCCGCACCCGGATGACCGCCCGGCACCTTTGTTTTCGAAGAAGAAGGCTGAGACTCCTGAGGTGGAGGCTCCTGCTGTGGAAGCTCCTGTTGCGGAAGCCCCTGCTGTGGAAGCTCCTGTAGTGGAAGCTCCTGCAGCGAAGGTCCCTGTTGCGGAGGGAGAACCCCAATCCGCCGTTCAAGAAATTGCTTCCCAGGTCCCCATTCCGGAAGATGTTCCAGTGGCAGCTGATTTCAGCGGTACTGAGATCGAGGACTCTACTATGGTCGATGTGGATGGCACTATCCGTTTAGATAATATCGATGATACGAACCCTATCGAGATCGAAGATGACTTCTCCTCGCCTGTAGTTGGAGACTATCTCAAGATGCAATTTGTTGAGCACAGGGTTGTGCCAACCATTTTGGTACGCATTCACATTATCTAGGAAAGACAAAGCTAACTTTTGCAATTTTAGGATTTCTTCTTTAGGTTCCCATGGAATAACTTCCTGCACAATGTCGTCTACGATGTTGTACAGCAAGTCTTCAACGGACCCATGGACCGTGGATATAACCGCAACCTTGCAGTTGATCTCTTCGAGACTGGCGATATCACTAACAGAATCGTCGGAGGGCAGAACATGAGCGACGAAGCTCAACAATTAGAGCGCATGCGCTTGGGCTACATGGGCCACCTAACACTCATCGCAGAAGAGGTAGTGAAGTTCACCGAGCGACACCCACCGGAGCTTCTGTCGGAGTTGGTTCTTGACAAGGTCCTCAACCTCGATTGGAACCACTACGTCGAGGTGACCCTCGCCGAAACAAGAGAGCGCGATAATGCGATCCTCGGAGGCGTTCGACCGGACCAGAACCTCGGCCCTCGCCAAGCAGTGATGAACGCCGTCAACGCCGCCATCGGAGGCGGCTCATCCGCCCTCGCCGACGCCGGCCTAAACGGCAACTCGACGCTCGACGGCACGGACCTCTCCAACGGCAGTGGCACCTCCGGTAGCGGCTTCGGACTCGGCGGCGGATCCCTGCTCAGCGGCTTTGGCAGCTCGAGCGACGAAGAAGACGAGGAGATGGACGAGGACATGAACGACGACGACGGAATGCGAGGAGGCGCAAATGTCGGCGGAGCTGAAGTGGGTGTTTTCAATTCTGAGATTCTTTCCCTGCGTCGGCCCCATGACGATGATGATCTCGATTTCGAGTTGATGAATCACGAGCCGCCGCTCGCGTACGGGCCTTTGTTCCCGGAAGACTGAGGCGGGCGGCTCGGTTGTTGTTGTTCGATTCTTCTGTACAAAACTTCTTTCTTTTTGCTCGTGGAGCGATGGATGCGCCTGATAGAATGTCAGTGCGTTGAATGCGGGATGTTATTTTTCTCGGTTTAGTCGCCGTGGTTTTTCGTAGATTCAATGTGTTTCTACGTCAAGATGCTCCGTTTTCATTCCGAGTGCTCTATTCAAGTGTGTGATTCATGTTTCGATTTTCTTTGTACAAGTTTCATACCTTCCGTTCGTCCGGTCATCATCATCATCATCGTCCATCTAGTCAGGCAGCCCCAGACGCTCTTCCATATCACATCTCACTCATCTAACTTCTGACAAACCATTTACTTACACCACCCCTGCAGTTCTCCCGCTACATATCTAACCCCTCAACCACAACCGCGACCTCCGAGACCACTGCACCTTCCGACCTCGACCCCCCCGCCTTCGCCCCACCTCCCCCACCACCTCTCAACATTCCACCATCCCGCGCCCGCCGCCAACTCGCTGCCCGCCTCGCGCTCCACCAGAAGGCACAAAAGACGAGTAATGGCGGCGACGCCACAGACAAGGACCCCGACGCCATCGAGGCGGTCGCGAACCCGAACCCCTTTGCTGACACGGACTCGGATGATGAGCTGACTATTGAGGCTGTTTCTGGTTCGGCGGTCGAGACGTCGGCGTGGGATATGGATGCTGCTGAGGAGGGGAAGATAGTTGTTGAGGAGGGATTTGAGGATAACTTCGGTGATGGCGTTGATGCCGTGCGTGCGCTTAATGTGCCTGCTGATTCCGGCAGTAAGGCCGTTGGTTCCACGGAGGAGGTCGGGAACGGCGAGCCTGCTACTACTGCTACTGCTGAGGGAGAAGCGGACTCTGCGTCGCGGTCATCAAATTTCTCCGGGATGTGGCCGTTTAACCACGCGAGTCGCGGACATAGAAGGCGCAGCGTGGAAGAGCGATATGGCCGCAGGGAGGAGGGGAATGATTTCTTCGGCGGCAGCGATAGTGATAGTGACGAGGGCTTTGATGGGATTGGGGAGCGGGAGGCGAGTGGGGATTTTGATTCGAGGGGGAAGAAGCCGAGTGGGACGACGGAGGCGAGGAGGAGGACGAGTCTGGATGATGAGGAGGTTGTTGAGGTTGGGAGGGGAGAGGGAGGGGATGTGGGTGCCGTTGGTGGCGTTGGTGGGGGGAAGGAGGGTGAGCATAAGGTGGCGTGACTGCGTTGGTGGGGATGGGTTTGAATTGAGGATGAGGGTGGATTTGTATTATATGTCATGTTGTGTTAGATGTATGCTATCTGGATGTACAAATAGATGTGATTTTTACTTGCAATTGGGCTTGTGTGTCGGTTGAGTGCTGTTGTTTAGACTTACTGTTCGTCGAGGCTCTGTCTTGCAACATGCCATGAAAGTTTGCCTTCTGGGGCACCTCCACAAATATCAATAATATATACAGCGATTTTGTTATAATATTTCTGTGGATTGAAACAGATGCAAACCAAGTTAGACTCCAGAGGATAAATGCCATAGTCTAGTCCAGTTAAGCAGGTGTCCCTTCGGGGTAAGGGAGACGGATGGTCGTCCCACTGGCTGGCAACATGCCAAAAACCTCTACATCTATAGCGAGATATAGAAATTCCACAAGATGGTGCTTTGGAATGCTACAGGTGAACGCTGATGACAATGCAATTTTTTATCTCAAATCACATGCAACGACGCAGCTGCCAAAGCCCACTTCAGGAAAATACTTCACATTTGGTATTGCTGTTTAGCCAGCTACTATGTATACACCACACCCCAATCCCAAACGCGCAAACCAACCTAAGCCGTCCAGATCCTCTTAATCGCCTCCGTAACACCAACATCGTTGGTCTCGAACTCGTAAAGTCCGACACCCACAGCAACCGTCGCGGCCCTCAGCACCCATCCCAGCGCCTTCTTGGTCTTCGGCACGCGCCTGGCGGGGAAGTAGTCGACGATCATGGCGTCGAAGCCGATATGTGAGTGGACGAGGATGGCGCCGCAGATGATGGCATCGGTAGCTGGGTTGAAGGTGCCGGCAACGAAAGGAGCGATAGTGAGGGGCACGAGGCCAGCGGCGATGAGGCGCTCGAAGGTCCAGTGGTAGGAACCCTCGGATGCGTTTGTCGGTGGCACAACGGCGGCGTCGTTTGCTGCTATGGTCAGTATTTTTGGTGTTGCTGTGCTCATCGGGAGTATATCATACCAGTTCCGTCAATGACCTCTGCGGGATCTGTTAGCGATGCTTTTGGGGAATTGGGAGAATTGGCAGAACGTACGAGGACCTGCGGGAAGAATCTGCTGGCGGCCACCGGCGTGGAAGGCAGCTACTCGGACATTTCCAGGCGCGAATGCGCTCTTGATGGCCTGTCGTGCTGGTGCGGGTCGTGTCGGCTGGGACAGGACTGCCGGGAAGGACGACGAGACCTTGGTTGTGTATGCGCGCTTTGAGGCAGCGGCCAGGCAAGATTGCCTCAGCACCGTAGGACGAATAATTGAAGCCATTGCCAAACCCCCAGTGAGTGTACAGGCGTTAAAGTGGTGATGCAGGGCAAAAAGTGAGGTTCGGTGGTCGAGCACACTCGGAATCCTGTGACATAGCCGAGGAGAGAGCCGCTTAGCTCAGATACAATATCGACGCTCTGATTGGCCGAATCAGATTTCAAGCCTGAGCGAATCTAAAATCCCGACTACCACCGGTCCTCCCCCATTGACGACGACTTGTGCTGATTGCGTTCACTGAGCCTCCTCTCTTCGCATTTTCCTTATACCCCCATTGAACACCCTCACATACAGCTGCCATGGCGTCCCGGCGGTTAGCACTTAACCTCACCCAGGGCCTCAGCAAGCGTGCTGCGTTCAACGCCCCCGTGAGGAGAGGTTTTGCAACTCCAGTCACGACGAAGAATGGTGTCGCCACGGAGTGCACGACTCTGTCAAACGGCATGACGGTATGCGCGCATCGAGTTGATGGAAGCTGTGAGATTCAATTGACTGACGGAAACACGTAGATTGCCACCGAGCACTCGCCATGGGCACAGACTTCGACTGTTGGTGTTTGGATTGATGCCGGATCTCGGGCGGAAACGGACAAGACCAATGGCACCGCACACTTCTTGGAGCATCTTGCATTCAAGGTAAATAGTCATGGAGAAGCTGGGAAAAGCTTTTAGGGATGGCCGGATGTTGATTTGATGAACAGGGAACCTCCAACCGCACACAACAGCAGCTCGAGCTCGAGATCGAGAACATGGGTGGACACCTGAACGCCTACACATCTGTATGTTTTGACATCAGCGATGATATAAAGGCAGCATGCTAATCTACAATAGCGCGAGAACACCGTCTACTACGCAAAGGCCTTCAACGCCGATGTGCCCGCGACCGTCAACATTCTCTCCGATATCCTCCAAAACTCCAAGCTCGAGAAGTCCGCCATCGAGCGTGAGCGCGATGTTATCCTCAGAGAGTCCGAGGAGGTTGACAAGCAGCTCGAGGAGGTTGTCTTCGACCACCTTCACGCCACCGCGTTCCAGGGACAGCCGCTCGGCCGCACCATCCTTGGCCCCGCTGAGAACATCCAGAGCATCCAGAGGGAAGACCTTGTTGACTACATCAAGACCAACTACACTGCTGACCGCATGGTCCTTGTCGGTGCTGGTGGCGTCCCCCACGCTCAGCTTGTCGAGCTTGCCGAGAAGCACTTCGCCGGTCTCCCATCTGAGCCAGCTACCCAGGCCTCCGCTGCTGTTGCCCAGCTCCAGAAGCGCAAGCCTGAGTTCATCGGCTCGGAAGTCCGCATCCGTGATGATACCATCCCAACTGCCAACATTGCCATCGCCGTCGAGGGTGTCTCCTGGAAGGACGATGACTACTTCACTGCTCTCGTTACCCAGGCTATTGTCGGTAACTGGGACAAGGCCATGGGCAACGCTCCTCACATGGGCAGCAAGCTCAGCGGCTTTGTTCACAAGAACGACCTGGCCAACAGCTTCATGAGCTTTTCCACCTCGTACAGCGACACTGGGTATGTTACACCCTAGCCACCTTTTAAATATCTAGCTAACCTATCTAGTCTGTGGGGTATCTACCTCGTCTCCGACAACCTGACCCGCCTGGACGACCTCGTCCACTTCACTCTCCGTGAGTGGTCCCGCCTGTCGTACAACGTCACCGAGGCCGAGGTTGAGCGCGCCAAGGCTCAGCTCAAGGCTTCGATCCTCCTCTCCCTTGACGGCACCACTGCCGTCGCCGAGGACATCGGCCGCCAGATCATCACCTCTGGCCGCCGCATGGGCCCCGAGGAGGTCGAGCGTGTCGTCAGCAAGATCACCGAGAAGGACATCATGGAGTTCGCACAGAAGAAGCTCTGGGATCAGGATATCGCCATTAGCGCTGTTGGCTCGATCGAAGGCCTCTTAGATTACAACAGGATCCGTGGAGATATGTCGAGGAACGCTTAAGAATTGTAATTAAAAGAGCTAGATGATTGGACAGGGGTGGGCGGTTAGGGTGTTGAACTTGGATTCGAGGTTGGTGGTAGCGGGCGGCTGCAGCCGTGGTGGGCTGCGAGAAGCGGGAGCTGGGATTCATAGAGTGTATGATGAGAGTTGCCGCTAAGATGTTTGTACACATATAGATTCGATCAAGGTTTTGTCAATACAGTGTAACCTCTCTTTGCTTGTTGTGTCTGAGACGGAGATAACCGCGTAGCATGGAATGTGAGCAGCCAACGACTAGTCTACTCTGCATATTCCTTGCCCATATATGGTTCTTTGATAGAAACTGTTGCGGTTATAGAATATCTCGGGAACGAACGGATTGTTTCAAAATGCAGAGCACTGTAGTCCGGTTACATGAGTCCTACTCAACAATGCAACGCGGAATTCATCTTCCACAAGTAACAAAACGACGAACAATCCACGTGCCCTATAACATCCGACGCTTACTCCTAGTGTTATGAAGCTACTGCATTAAAATATTATGTCGAGTCTCTCCAGAAACAAGGCGCAAGGACAGCGCAAAGTTACCACAACATATCAGGCAGCACGGCGGAGCGGGTCCAGAGCACTACAGACAAACCCAGATGGGAATACAAACATCGTGAACTTGCTAAACCCCATGATTTGAGGTGGAACCACAAAATATATCCGTAGGGGAGCATATGTAACTGGTTGCTGGGCTTAGAGCGGCAATAGGTTCTGCCTGGGTTGATAACTTCAAGAATATATTTGAATGTGTAACGAGAGTGAAAAAGAGCTACATACTACTATTCCAAGTTTGACCTCCCTTGCACAAATGGAGATATTAAAATTGAAAAGAACAATTAATTCATTATTTGATAACATCATACTATTATGGCGTTTGTTCCGAGTTGCAGCAACTAATATCCTAGACCCATGCCAAGTGAAAACCGTTACCTAGCCGTTAAATCCCCCCCCCGAATGAGTCCCTTGCTTGATAAAAAACCAAATTTCCCACCCTCGGCTTTTCTCAGCCTCATGCAGCACCGTTATTTATATCATGTCATGTCACACAGCCTATACATCCCCGTCCTGCTTTGACGTCGCAGGACTCTCCTCCTCGTTACTCGTCCCAACTACTCCCGCCCCTCTTAATGCCACAGCACCAAGTAAGCACGCCGCCACCATGGCGCCAAAGCACATGTAAAACACAGCTCGATATCCTAACCACAGTGCATCTTGGGCCCCTTCTTGCCCTCCCTGGGACCCGCGCGCGGCTACGACTCCGGCAATCGCGAGCCCAAAGGCACCACCGAGCTGCTGGGCAGTATTGGACATGGCGCCTGCGAGAGCCTGTGTCTCCTTTGGGAAAGCATCGGTGATGACGAGGTTGGCGATTGTGAAGACAACTGTTCAGGGATCTTAGTTACGTGGTATGGGTTGTTGGGGATGGGGGAGAGATGCTTACCACCTGCAGATACGGGGCTCAGTAAGACGGCCCAGAAACTACATATCCAGTAATTCCAGTCTGGGTTGATGACACACAAAAGCAATGGGGAGAGAATCCCAAAAACGTTCGCAATTAGGACGAGGTAGTAGCTGCTGACGCGGCACGCGAGGAACCCCGTGATGAGATTGAGGGCAATGCCGGCAAGAACGTTTGGGAGAAGGAGAACTGCAGCATCCAAAGCACTGAAGTGCTGGATATTTTGGAAACTGTCCAGGAAAAAGACCCGTCAGTTTGATCTTTTATTAGGACAGCGGGGAAAGAGGTAACTTACAAGAGACTTAGAAACAGTCTCATACATTGAAGGGTAGCCCAAATTAGAACTACCATAAGGCACATGCATGTGAAGGCTTTATTGCGCCACATTGAGTTTGGGACCAGGGCTGGGCGCCCATGCTTCTCTTGTAAATTCATCCAGATGGCGAACATGGGTATGAGAAGGGCAGCGAGGCAAAGAAGAACTATATTGGCCGGCTGTTCTATGGCCTTGAGGTCTCCCGAAATTGCTCTGGAGAAGGTGTATTAGCTTTAATGCCTTGGCTCGACAGGGTAAACTTACGCAAAAACGTATGAAAGAGTACCAAAGCATGTACTTGAGATCGCAAGCCCTATCCAATCCACACTGTGATAAAAGCCGCTCCATGATGATGACTCTATTCTTCTATCGTTAGGGAGCGACCAGATGTTGACTACCCCTAGGAGAATAGTCAGTGCCGCCGTGATGTAAATCGCAAGCCTCCATCCAGGTGGTGACCCTTCACAGATACCTCCGACCAATAGCCCTAAAAACCATCCGAGTGGCTGACCCAAGCCTAGACATGCAAAAGCAATGTTTCTTTTTCTACCCATGGGGATTGTCTTTGAAATTATACTAAAGGCAGTAGGAAGGCACATCGCGGCACCAATCCCTTGTAGTCCACGGAAGGCGGTCAGTTGGAGACCTGTTTGTGAAAGGCCGGCAGCTAGGACGAATGCTCCTGCAAAGAAGCACCCGAAAATGTTCATGTTGCGGTTGCCAATGTGGTCCGCTATGGAGCCGGCGAGGAAGAGGAAGCAGCCATTGGTAAGGCTGGGAGATTTGTTTAGTTATTATTGAATAATATCCAGTGAAATACTTACGAGTACATTGATTGAGGCCTATAGTGAGCTCATTAGTATCGATTATTAGGAGCTATGACAACGTGGGAGTTATGTATACCAAAGGACTTTAAGAGATAGTAAGATAAGAGAAGGCATATTACTTACCATAATAAAAACTGTGCCGTAAGATTCATATCCTTGGCCATAGCTGGCAGGGCAATAGTAAAAGCACCAACGCTCATACTAGTTGTAAGAGTGATTCCTGAAAGAGTAATAATAATAACACTCGTCTGCCATGTTGATAACTCATTGTTTGGCTTATCAGACTCATTAGGGACCAATGTCCCTCCCTCTGAGGGACTCGGCGTAGTTACAAAGGCGCCCATAGAGACAACGCTCTCGGTCTTTGGGGGCGGGAAATCCTCAACTTCGGTAGTAGTTACGGTGATACGGCCCCTTTTCTCGTCATCCAGATAACCCGGGGGGTTGGGATTTGTCATTTTCAAGGCAAGAAAGCGTCCCAAGCCAAGACAAAAAGGTAAAACAAGATCCTTAAGTAGTATTTAATAAGTTATAGTTGAAGATATTGTGGCAATAGTGTGCAATGGTGCTCGATATTTCTCCAGGAAATTCGATAAAATTACGATCACTGAACAAGCAATCGAACTATATATAAAAACCAGAACAAGAGAATCACCAACATGCTTATTGAATATTGCCCCCCCACACCGCAGGGTGTTTTACACCATACGAGAAACAAATGCCATCAAATCGGCGATCGGGCGTTGCTGGACAGTCCACTCTCACCGTGAAAAGAGTCGACTCATCGTTGACCGGTTAGTCCCTACAGGGCTATAATGGAGTCAGAGCATGCATCAATGGCCTTGCTTGCTGTTGTATCAGCATAGCCTGATGCATATTTATGTATGTGTCCGTTCGTCTCTCATAACTGATACCATACAACCCCAGTTGAGTCTAGATCGAATTGTCCTTCTCGTCCGGTGTTATACAGCTGAGCACGAAATGTTCGAATCGTTGGATAGGAATACACTTAAGAATTCAGAAGAATGATGCAAAGAGGGGTTGCTACAGGTGTGAGACTTTCGTGGACGTGCGTGGGTCTTAGATGTCTTATGAGTCGGAAGGGATATCTGGGTAGATCCTGGAACAAGATCTGATAGAACGAGGAATGCAGATCGGGCATTTGGGATGCATCTCCCATTGGTAGTTGGCAGGGGAGACGTGGCATTGTTGGATGCAAGAGAGATGGACCGACGGGTGAGGCGCCGCCATGAAGCTTAATCCACTCGATGTATCATATACTGTGCATGGGCGTCTCACCGTCCCAATGCCGATTTAGAGTGGCTTAGAGTTTTGCTCCATATAATCCGCTGTAACAACTCACCGTTCCATACCAGCTCAGTGGTATTCAATTAACAAGGGATTATTTGGCTCGAATGTAGTGTTGGCTAGATGGGCCCTAATCTTATTCGCCCTCTCCTTGCTTCAATCGTTTTTGATGCCATGGATTGTGTGACGGGAACCAGATATTAGAACATATCTCCGGCTAAACTAGCATCTTTCTATCTGCTACCACTTCAAACAATCTACTGACGACGACGAATCACTGATAGGACTGTTTCACCGAAGCTAAGTTTTGGACTTTTGTACGGTTTGATTTTATGTTGTTAAACTCGAAGGCGTGCAACGCCATGCGATCCACCAGCAATACACCCGTCTAACAGTATTTTCAGTCCTCCGTCACCATATCTAACCCCGCATTCCATGTCGATGGGTTCTACGGCCTATAAATGATGCCGTGCGGGTTCTATGGCCTATGATTGATGCTCTACGGGCTCTATTTGGCCTCTGGTTGGCAGGCAAGTTTCGTATGCTCGAATCAAACAGAACTAACACATGTCACGTTCAATTCTCATCCAGCTAATGTAGGAATTGTGTACCTTCTATACAAGAAAAAATAAACTAGATTACCAAGTCCATGCTGCCCATGCTGCCCAACCTAGCACCTAATCCTCCTGCTTATAGTAACCCGTAGCCAAGAACGGCATCTTGGCCACCTCGGCCTTCCTCGGCTTCCCCCTGACAACCACCTCAACAGGCGTCCCCGACTTGTGCAACCCCTCCTGAATATACCCCATGGCGATATTCTTCTGCAAGCACGGGCTCGGGCACCCGCTCGTCACGATGCCCACGTCCTTCCCGTCCACCCTGATCACGGCGCCCTCGCGGGCCGGCGGGCCCTGCACGATGAGCCCGACCCGGCGGCGCTCGACGCCCTGTCCACCCTTGGCCTTCGGCTTCAGCTGAGGTAGGATGGTCTCGGCGCCGAGGAATCCGCCCTCTGCTCTCCTCCTCTTGCCGATGATCCAGCTCATGCCCGCCTCGACGGGTGTGATCGTCTCGTTCAGGTCGTGGCCGTACAGACACATACCCGCCTCCAACCTCAAGCTGTCTCTAGCTCCAAGGCCAGCAAGCTGTACATTCTCCGGCCCGCCAGCCTCGAGGATCATCTCCGTGACCCTCTCCGTCTCCTGCGCAGGAATCGAGATCTCAAATCCATCCTCGCCCGTATATCCACCCCTGCTAACCAGCAACAAGCTGCTCTGGAACGGGAGCTCCTCGCCCACCTTAGCAGTGCGGAGCTTCATATACCTGCTCTGCCCAAAATACAAGTTCGACAGGCGCCCATCGCGCGCCGGGTCCGCGACAAGCTTGCTGAGGATCTCCTTCGCTTTCGGGCCCTGCAGGGCAATCAGGCCCTTACCCTCCAACACCGTCCACTCGACCTCGACGCCGCTGTTCTCGAGACGGAAGGTCTTGAGCTGCTCCTTGAGATATGCCAAGTCCTTCTCGCGGCACCCCGCGTTGGTTACGACGTAGAAGCGGTCATCCCACAGCTTCGTAATAATCAAATCATCCACAATGCCACCCTTCGGCGTCAAGAGCGTGCTCAGCGTGCTGCCGTGCACGGGCAGCCCAGACACGTCGCTGGGGCTGATGCGCTCGAGGAAGGCAGCCGCGCCGGGGCCGGTGAAGTGGTGCTGCACCATGTGGGAGACGTCGAAGAGGGAGGCGCCTGAGCGGGTGAAGTTATGGGAGTCGAGGACGGAGAGGGAGGAGTACTGGACGGGCATGGCGTAGCCGCCGAAGGGGACCATTTTGCCGCCGTGGCGGAGGTGGAAGTCGTAGAGCGGGGTTTTGCTGAGCTCTTCTTCGGGGGCGGCGGAGGAGGCATTGCGGCGGGTGGTTAATTCGGGGGTTGCTGGGGAGGAGAGGGTGGGTTTGAGAATGTGACGTTGGGAGGTGCGTGTTGAGATGTTGCGGCGCGTGGCGGCGGTGATGAGACCGGAGGAGCGCGGGAGGGCATTGCGCGCTGCAATGACATCCTTGAGATAGCGAGTAGAGCGGAGAGACTTCATCGTGATAATTGACCTGTTTGAAGTTATGGTGGTGGGAGGAGGAACTCGGGGAGTTTATGTCGGGGACAGCAACCTTTTATGTGGGGTGTTCGTTATCGGGAGCTCAAGTCCGGATAAGGTGGTGGGCGAAGTCCGAGTCCACATGTCAAGCAAAAGTCTGGGCTCAAGGCTGGGCTGGGCTACATCAAGTTAAAAGATTGGAAAGACGTCAGATAGCATAAATCCCCATTGCATCCAATTCCTGTCAAAGTGTATAATATGAATGCTATACCGCGCGGAATCTGTAAGAAAAATCGGAAGCTTCCCAATGGCTCTGTTTCGCATCTATTGCAAATCCCCCACCAAAACCACGAAGCGATGATAGTACAAGATATCTAGCACCCAGCTGCTCACCAGATATCCCCACAGCTACTTGAAATACGCAACCTACTTCGTCTCAAAGCTATACCTCAACCACTCCCCCACAGCCCTCAAACTCTCCCATCTCACACTCTCATCCGGCTCAGCCATCAACTCCATAATCCTCGTCTTCAGCCCCAGCCTCTCGAGCTGCTGTCTCTTCTCCGGCACCTCCTTAACCAAGCACCCAACATCGTTACACACAATAGCCAGGACCTGCTTATCATTATCCCACGGCTTGGCAATAATCTCCGCCAGTTTCTTGGGCAGGCGGCCGTTGTCCTGCTCCAGGATCCGGCGTGCGTTCTCGGCCCAGAAGACCGTGTTCCTGTGCGGCGGCGACCAGCGCAGGTGACCGGAATCCACCTCGGCTGCGTACTGGTCAAAGGTTGTCTGGGTCTTGGTGTGCTCCTCGAGCAGCTCGGTTAGGGCTGTTAGGTCCTCGATCAGATCCGGGTCGGTAAGATGGCGTCCGTTGACGTTTTGGAGAAGTGTGGGGAGTCGTACGAGCGCCGCAGCAGGAAGGAGGGATTTCGGGTTCCCTGATATCAGGTTGTAAAGCGTCGAAACCAGCAGACGTGTCGTCTTCTCCTTGGGGGATAGCCGTAGTAGCTGTGTGAAAAGCGGGATAACATCGTACTCACTATAACCCGTAAGCATTTAATCAAGAAGGAAGTAAAAGGGAGTCGAAAGGGGACCACATACTCCTCAAGCCCATCCCCAATAGCCACGCCCTCAAAGCTCAACTGCCACATGACCAACAACACATGATAAAGCAGCTGCAAATCAATCCCCCCATTAATGAACCCCTCCCCCCCCGTCCTCGTCGTCGCACTATCCCACAAAGACGCCGCGCTCTCCCCACTCGCCGACACCCCCGCCGCAGTCCTCAGGATCGCAATCAGCGGCTCAATCGTCACATCCCTGCTCTCCCAGAACAGCTCGCGGGACCGTCGGCTGCGCAGGAGCGCCGAGTACCCCATCACTGCGATGTCCTGGAGTCCGCTGTCTGAGCTCTGGGCGAGAGTGCTGAGGTATTTGTATAGGATGGGCAGGGCCTCGTCGCTGGCGGTCCGGCCTTTGGGGTTCGTGTTCGATTCCCGGGCGAGGAGGGTCGTGAGGGCCGTGGAGGTTAGGAGGGGGATGGCCTCTTCTGGGCTCGTGGCCTGGGCTAGAAGTGGTAGGAAGGGTGCGTAGGTGTTCTCATGTTCCACGAGTCCGTCTACCAGCGTTTGGCTTCCTGTATACGATTAGCCTCCATCCTCCCCCCATCCCTCGCCAATAAAAGTGAGAAAGAAAACAAACATACCCTCAAGCAAATCCCCCAGCAACACCAACACATACTGCACTACATCCGCCCTCCTCGCCGCCTTCT